>QRFJ01000219.1:1170038-1258598 GCA_006176705.1 Cocos nucifera | reverse complement strand
CCTATCATTTATTGGTCAGATGCACCCAAATATGGTCATGTTAATGGTTAGACCTAACCAACCTTTTCAGTGGAGGCCAAAGTCTATTGATTAGATTTTCACGGCAAAAATAAAATTTCTAAAAGTTGTTTAGAGAAATAATTGATTATGAACCTATCCATTGATGCACATGGATTGATCAACCAAAGTTGGGCTTATGTATAGCCTATGTGAATTCTAATATCCACTAAGAAATTAAAATAATTTCTTAAATTGGAGGTAGAGGCTACCAGTTCGTATAAAATAGTAGGAGAATCTTTAGAGTAAAGTCCAAGTCTTTAGGATAAATAATTCATATACTAATTAAGTTATGATTTTTCTTTTTCTACAACCATGGCCACTATCCTGTCACTCCGATCATTATTGGACAATGACAATTGATGGGATCCAACTTCAATGGCTGGTATCGAAAGTTAAAAATCATCCTGAAGCATGAATGAATTCTATACATCTTGATAGATCCGACACCTGAGGAGCCAACTTTCAATGCTAGAGGTACAATTTGAGATACTCACCAAAAGTGGCTCAATGACCACACCACTGTTTGGTGTATTATGCTAGTGGCAATGAATAATGAGTTCAATCATAGGTTTGAAAATACCCAGCCATAGGAGATGCTTCAAAAATTGAACGACTCCTTTGGTACGTCTGACAATGTTGAGAGGCACAAGACTAGTTGTACCATTTTTAATGCTCGAATGAGGGATGGAGAGTCAGTCACTGATCATGTACTATACATGATCGAGATGATTAAGTGTCTGAGTAAAGTGAGCTTTTTTTTACATGAGCAGCTTGGAAAGGATGCAATACTGAACTCTCTGTCCATGTCCTTCCTCCCCTTCCTTACTCATTTTTGAATGATAATGCCTACAATGAACTATCATGATTTATTTAGGTTACTACAAAACTTTGAGAAGGATCACCAGTTCCATAAGGAGTCAGTGAATATTGTGGGAGGATCTTCTTCTGATTGTCAACTCTTTAAGAAAGAAAAGAAGAATAAGAAGAAGAAGAATAAGAAGGTGCAACTACATGCTGGGATGTCTGCACAAGATCAGACTAAGAAGCACAAGCTCGATCAGAGTCAAGTGGAGTCTTCTTTTACAAGAAGCTGGAACACTGAAAGAGGAACTATCCTCAGTACATTACTTCTCTGGATCCGAATAGGCCGAGGAAGAAACAAGTAGTTGCTAGGCAAGAAAATTATATGATAACACCTTGCAACATCTCAATATGTGATACTATTGCCTGGTTATTAGATATTGGAAGCCCTTATCATATCTATAATTTGATGTAAGGTTTATAGGTCAGTAGGAGATTTGATGAAGGCGAGAGGTTCTTGAATATTGGAGATGAAAGACAAGTTCCAGTTTTAGCTTTAAAAATCATGAACCTTGTAATCAATTCTCATAAAGTTATTTTTTGTGAATGTCACTTTTGTCCAAACTTTTTATTAAATATTATTTTTATAGGCCTTTTGGCCAAAAATATTATAAATTTTTAATAAAAAATATTTATAATATTATTTTGAATGGTGTTACGATGTTTGTTAGATAATTGAATAACGAAATTTATATAGTATCACAACTTGTTAATATGGTCCAGTCCTCCAATAAATGTCCTAGAATAAATGATGTATCTAAAATCTATCTTTAGCACTGTAAGCTAGGTTACATTAATAAGAATAGAATAAATAGGTTGGCTCAAAAAAAAAATTTTGAAATTGGTGATTGTGAATCACTTTCGACCTATAAATAATATTTTTTTGATAAAATGGCCAAGTCATTTTTTACTGAAAAATGTGAGCGAGCTAGTGAACTCCTAAGTCTGGTACATTCTGATGTTTGTAGACCCATGAGCTTAAGTACTAGAGGTGGATATTTCTACTTCATAACTTTTATGGATGATCTATCGAGGTATGGATACATCTACTTAATGAAATATAAGTAGAAAGTATTTAAAATATTCAAACTATTCCATAATGAGGTAGAAAAGTAAATAGGAAAGAGTATTAAAACTCTTTGATCTGACTGAGAGAATGAGTATCTTTTCAGTGAGTTTCATATATATCTAAGAAAGAATGAGATTTTTTTCTAATAGACTCCTCTTGGAATATCATAGCATAATGATATATCTGAAAGGAAGAATCGGATCGTGTTGAACATGGTTTGATTCATGATGAGGTTTGTCAGTCTATCAATCTCCTTATGGGAATATATGCTTGAATCATCTTGTTACATTCTAAATAAGATTCTGAGTAAGTCTGTAGCTAAAATACCATATGAGATATGGATAGGGCGTAAACTAGCACTCTCGCACCTTAGGGTTTAGGAGTGTTCGACTTATGTCAAATATTTAGTAATGAATAAGCTTAGACCTAGGTTTGAGTGAATCTTATAGGATATCCAAAAGAGATCAAAGGATATTATTTCTACCTAGTTGATGAGCAAAAGGTGTTTGTCAGTCTTAAAGTAATCTTTTTAGAAAAGAAGTTTCTTAGTGAAGGAACTAATGCCTCTAAGATCAAACTTAAGAAAGTTTGATAGGTAAAAAAATCAACACAAGTAGTTGAATATGAATTGGATTTGATTATATCAAATTCAGAGCCTATTATACCTGCACCCTTAAGGCGGTCTAGTAGAGTTCACATCAACAACCAAACAAAATTATTATGTTCTTAGTCCAAGAGTGAATCCTATTCCAAACTCCAAATTGAAATCCCCTCCTCCAGGCCTAACTTTGGTCAGCCAACCTAACCACTACTAGAAAGATACAATCAAATCATCATATTATGAATGATAATTTTATTAGTCAATAAGCACCAGGTCTTTGAGCCTCCAATGAATATTAAACTAATAGATCCATTATTACTCAACCTAATGGAAGGCTATGATCTAGTTATCACCATAACCATATCATTTTTAAGGACCTAATATTTTTAGAGGATTTGATTAACCCATTTTAAGAAGAAGAAAGAGGATTAACCAACCAATTTTGATGCTCCTATTAACTTCACCAAGTCAGATCAAAATGGACCTAATTCACGCTGGCATTAGGAACACTTAAATCAGTCATATTGATTTACCTAATTAACATAGGTGAGCCCAAATCACCAAGTGATCTAATCAAAATTTAATTCATCAGGTTGGCTAGGTAAGTGAGATCAGTGGAAGCGATATACCATTAACTCATCAAATATTGAATCAGTATGAGTAGTTTTCAATTAAAAATCATTGATCTAGATTGCCAAACTTATCTTAGACACTAATTGGTTCATTAATTTCAATTTGATCAACTTAGTAATTTTGGATTCGACTGCGTAACCATGAATCAAGTCCATTTGATTCTCGTTAAGGACATGAACTTGACCAATTACAACTATTATAATTGAGTCTAAAGAGTCCTTATCCTAATCTAATTTAATATTTGGTTTGATTTGATTAATTACTCTAATTTAGTCCATTCTTTAACTAACCTTAGGTCTAACCCAATTAATAAACCTAATTCATCTAACCTAATAATCCAAAAGTTTATGCTATCATGACTTAAGATCTTTAATTCATAATTCTAGATCCGAATTCATAACCCTTAATTTTTAATTAAGTTTTGGACTGATGGATTGGGGTTCAACATTTCAAAAATATTTTTTAAATTTTGAAAGATTATTTTATAATCTAGCACTATTCACTAAATGGGTTGACTCATTTCAAAAATAAGTTGGCTCATTTCATAAACATGTACTAGTTACAGATTTTAATCTAAATCTATGTATAATACATAAAAAAAATCATGAATCATTTTAGATCTAATCTAAACAATATCCATGATTAAAATTTAAATTAAAATTAATTTTAATCTCCTTTCTATACTTCATCGTCATGGAATATAATGGCAGCGGCATCCGTACTGCCATAAGAGAATCCCATCGAATGAAAGAAGATGGCCTTTAAACCATTCTTTTCTCCTATGATCGGAAGGCCATGGCAACCAACCCAATCGATACTTGCTACTCGAAAGAATTACATATCATATATGTTAATTTTTAGATTATTAAAGTATATAAATCATATTTAATAACCTATAGCTCTAATACCACTGAAGGTACATAATGCAAGGTTTCTTGCTTTACTTTTAAATTTTTTTAAAAAAATTAATATAATAAAATTAAAAATTAATCTAATTAATTTTTTAAGAGAAATCAATCATATTAAAAATCCTACATATCAAGGATCTAAATGTGATATATATGCAATTAAAATCTAAAAAATTAAATTGCTAGCAGTAAAATAATTTTACTACTCCACATGTTTAGAACATGATACCTTGCATGGATAGCCAAACACCATAATTTAATCACCATCGGAGAGGTCCTCTCATCATGATGCAGCCACACAAGTTGTCTGGCCTTCAGAATGGTCCATATGAGGCTCCGGTCTTGATCGGCTTGTCCCGAGTGCTAGCTCGACGATGAAAGCTTCGATGACTGATCTTAGCTGAACTCCTTCGATCTGACTCCACAGGCTCTTCAGATACTTTGGATCACTAGTAGAGATAGAGGAGGCCATCCTAATCTTTTTGTGATTTTACGACACTCGTAGCTCATAGAAACACTCCTCGAATTCTAGGTTAAAATCCTAGGGTATGCGCTCACCCAGAACCCTGCACCTTACTCTCTTAGGATTTTTCCTCTCGATTTTTTTTGAATTTGTTTCTCTCATATTGAAGGGGACTCATGGAAGCCTTTCTCACTTCTGAAGTGTCACACACCCTAGAGATAACTCCCTTTTTATTTAGCATAAATTAGAGTGGAGTGCGCGTGATAAGATAGGGATAGGATGGTTGCTTCTTCGAATTCAAATCTCATTTAAATTCGAACAGTAACCAAATAAATTTTATCTGTCTGAGGCATGAGAAAGAATGGCGTGCACCCTCTCTTGTGTATGGAGAGGTTTTTCACGAGAATCTCATTCTCGTAAAAATTCAAATGGGCACAAGGGTGATGTGGTGCATGGGAAGACTAGTCAAACTAGTCTTAAATTTTCTTATCCAGTTAGACCAAGGTCAAACCAATTTGGCTAGGTCTTATTAGATCAAATTAAACCCAACTTATTTAGGCTTAATTAAACTTAATTAAATTTTAATTAAATTAAAAATTAATTGAGCCTAACCCCTGATCAAATCAGGGAACAAACCTCCTCGATGATTAGGTCATCTCATAACCTAATTAGGTTAAACCCAATTGAATCCAATTCAATTGGACTTGATCCAAAAATTATTACTCAATCCAATTAAGTTAATTAATAAATAAATTACTAATTAAACTTCTCATAAACTTAGAGTCCAAATTCAGTGGGTATTCCGGCGATAGAGTTTCATCGATATGAAACTCTTGATCGAAGAGTTCCAAACTAGTGGGACTCTTGATCTCAATATTCCAAATGAGTGGAACTCATAATTACAGAGTTCCAGACCAATAGGACTCTCGATCATAGAGTTCCAAATAAGTAGTACTTAGAGTCTTAATGCAGTAGAACTCTCAATCGAAGAGTCCCAGTCCAGTGAAACTCTTGACCATAGAGTTTCAGTCCGATGGGATCCTCTACCAGCCATTAGATTAGGTAGGAACCTCTAATGTGTGTGATTTCGTAGGTTTGAATCTAAGTTGATAGCACATAAATTGATTTCTATATCAATCAAAGTGACCACCTAGCAATGGTACCAGACGTCCAGATAGATTGAATAGTCGCAATCACAATATTCAGAACCTATGCAAATATCATTACCGCATAATTTATCCCTTTAACCTTTGTATATAGGATGACTCAGAGTTTAACTGTCAACCTAAAAAGTATATCTATATCGTATCTCAATGGAATCAGTCCTATAACACCTCACTAGGACGATCCTCGCTAAGGCTTTGCTAAATTAAAATATAATTAAATACAGCTCCTCAACTTGAAGTGGTCAATCCTATCTTGATTCACACACCAACTCCTTAAGTACTTGACCGTGCCTAAAAATCTTTCATCATTTAATTAAAAATTCAGGTAGTCCGACATCAAAGCATAGTGAGTTGCTTGAAAATCATCATGATGATTTTAGATCAAAGGGATACTTATATCCATATTTCATTGAAGCAAATCTAGACAACAGAAAGGCTCTAAAGTTGATCACGTTCAGTGTAGATATATCCCTATATCTCACTTGCATGCTATATCAGTATCTTTACACTTGTTGATTAAGAGGACAATCAACTCATATGGCATACAACGACCTACACTCGATAAACATTATCATCCTTAGTAACAACATATCATTTAGTCACGAATAAGTTTAAGGACTAAATGATGAATCCTCCTTTATCAATTCTAAATAGTCCTAAGAACTTCACCACAATACAGGAGTTCATTAGAAAATGCAAAGAATTTATGATGAAAAATATCAAAATAATATTTATTTATTTATAATTTATATATAAATATGAAAAATAGCTCAACCATTAATAGACTGACGATTGGCTTTAGAACACTATTTTCAATAATATACATATAGTAACAAAGTTTTGAGCGATGGACTAGCTTGAAAATGCCTAGACCCATAGGTTCATGCTTCCCTGGCATTTGCTAGAGGAGAAGAAGACTCCGATCGAGTGTCAGGAGAAGAAGACTCCAATGGAGGGTCTTCTTCCTTCCTGACTTAGATAGAATCGAGGATCCTAGGACATGCCAAATTTGGGCTAAAAAATCCTAGGGTCTCATCGATAAAGGCCACTCTCTTCTTCTTTTGGACCTTGCCACTGAAACCCCAAGAGCTCACCACTGGTTCCAAGCCTTTTCACCAAAGTTTTCTTGGATTTCGCATGAAAAGATTGTTGAAATCACCTTATTGGCCTTGCCAAACTTAGATGATGGAGCTAAGCCTTTATTTCCCTCTCCTTTCTAGCCTCATAGCCATCATCGCTACCTTGTTTGGAGTCAATGAGCCATCGGATGATTATGGAACAAGGTATCCCTTGTTCGCAGTTGTTTTCTTGTTTCACCGACCATTGTTGTTTGTGGTCCATTGCCATCTGTAGTCTATTGTCGAGGTCATCACCTTGCCACTATCGGGCACCACTTTACACTACCAGCCCTTAGTCTTTTTGTTGCTGTGTTTGAGAGAAAGAGAGGAAAAAGGGGAAATAAGGTCCTTTCCTTTGAAGAAGAAGAAGAAGAGAGAGTTGTTCTCTACCTTTCTCTCTGTTTCTTCTCTCACTCTTCCTTTCTCTCTCATCTGTCTCTCTAATTGATCCAAAAAATTAGTAGAATGGGGTTCAAGTATTTAGTTTTGGAACCCTGGAGGATTGCAGTTGGAGGTCTAGGTTGCTAATATTCGCTATATAATTTTCTTTTGATATTTGGGTTTGTATGTATAGAGGAGAAGTTGTTTATGCAAGAAGGCTTTGAGCAAGGTACATAATATCCTAGTTCATAAATCATGATATAGTACTATCTATTGAGTTTAGTTTGTTAATAGTGGAGGCAAGAATTTTCGGACATTGATCACCTATTCATATATGCTATTTTTGTGCATTAGTAATCGTTACTTAACATGATGTTTGATAGCTGCTTGTTATATACTTATTAAATAAGTATATGTGGTTATGTATGAATTTATGTATTAGATATTATTGATGCTGGTTTGGACGGATTTAGTACTTTTGTATATCGAATTTTGCAAAAGAGTGTGATCTTGAATTATAATTATTAAATAAGCATGTAATTGAACTATATGACTGAATGTTGGGTTAGGTTACCTTGGGCTAGCCACTATGTTAATGCTCCACCATAGGCTAGAAATGTGGTATTGTTGATGCCCTGCTATAGACCAAAAATATGATATTATTGATGTCCCACTATGGGACAAAAATTTGGTATTGTTGAGCTCCACCATAGGCTAGAAATATGATACTGTAAAGTCTTGCCATAGATAGAAAATATGATTGTGGTAGTCCAAAGTTGAGCACTTAAATATTATCTAATCAAATATATGCTAATTTGAAATAAATATTTGATGTGATTTATCGCACAAAAAAATATATGTCATATTTTGTGATCATAATTTCTTGTGGCATGGTATTTATATAAGTAACAAACATTGATGATTTCTTATTTAATATTATTATATTGATGTTGGTATGTGGAAATGCTTATTGGGCTATATAGCACACACCCATTTTTTCTTTTTCTTTTTTAGAGTTATAGGATATTTGTACTTAGTTTTGATTGTGATCATGGTTGATAGATGAATAGATAGAATGTCACGAATACTAGTTGGATGACTAAATTTTGTAATCATATAAGTTTTTTTATTTGTCTTGAATTTAGATCATTATTATTTATGGATATTGAGGTTGTAATGGACTTTTATGCCTTGTATATCCTCTAAAGCCTTGCCCTTAAGAAATATGTGGCCATGTCATATGTGGCTGAATCGAATGTTGGGTTCGACGTATGACATATAACAAGTAAATTCTAGTATCCAAAATAATCATATTGCTGGATATATCTAAATAGTAGAGTAGTAATTGTTGCTACATGGCTAAAGAGGTCAACGAGAATTGGCACCAACTGTCCATTATAGAGTGCAGTCCTCCATTTGTCTTGGTAGAAGGTCCCCAAAACATCAGCATTCATTATAGTCCTTTTGCTACCCAATGAACCAACTAGGGCTTATAGCTCCGCATGTGAGCTACTATTTGCTCTAGGGAAGGATGGTCCCTTTCTATATAAGCCAAAGTCCATAACTCACAATCCATATGGGACTAATGGTGCTGTAATACTCTGCTCGTCGACCCAATCAAAACAGCTATATGAATTGGTGGAAAAAAAAGGAGAGCAAATAGAGAGAAGACTCACATTGAGAGTCTTCTTCTCCTCTCCCATTGGACTCCTGATCGGAGTCAGAATCTGATGCTGGGAGATAGCTAACTCCCCCCCCTTCCACCTCTATTTAAAGGGACCAAGTCCCTGGTGAAATCCACCACCGACAGTCTCCAATTATTGTTGAGAAGAACTATCTTCCTCTTCTTGACTTCGTTAGAAATCACAGCTAAACATCACTAGAAAATCCAGGTAATGACTGGCAATCTTCGATTGACCCTCTTTCCTTCCTTCTTTAGATGTTAGGTCATGAATTCTAATTGGTGAATTGCTGAATTTTGTCCAAAAAGGGACTTAGATTGTTTTTCCTATTTTTATTTTAATTTTTGCCTATTTTTCTTGATTATCTGATGGTAGTCATCGTCATCGATCGTCAACCTATGGTTCTCTGCTTGTGCCATTGCTGTCTGCATGCCCAACCACCGCCATTGCCAGAGAGAAGCTCCCCTATTCTGGGAAACAAGGGGAATGGGAAATCCCCTATTTCATAGAGAGAGAAAGAGGAAAAAGAAAAGAAAAAAAAGAAAAAAAAGGAAGAAAAATAAAAAAGAAAAGGAAGAAAGAGTTTCTCTCTTTCCTCTTCCCTCTCTCTTTCTTTCCTTGGAATTATTTCTCTCTCTCCACTTTCTCTCTCTTTATGGATTCCTTTTTATAGGATTCATTTAGTAAAGGGATTACTTTTAATAATTTTGATCTGATCCTATATGAAAAGGGTCCTCATCCATAGTTGCTAAGCAACATGCTAGTACTAATCCTGATTAGACTAGATTCTTCTATATTCAATTATCCATAATTTTTGTTGGACCATATATGTACTAGCTCAATCATAATTTAATTAAATCATTTTGATAAGATTGATTGAGATGTCAAATAGTATTATTTGATCAGCCATGTTCTACTCTATCAATTTATCTCTCTTCTAACATTCTTTCTCTATTTGATTTGTAAAACCATTGAAGGGTTTTAAGCTCTAAAGCTTTGAATTTGAGTTGACCTAATAAAGTGACTTTCAACACCTAGTTTGATCATGATCAAATAAAATTGTTAGGACTAGATCGATTTGGACTATTAGATGTGATTACCATTTATCATATCTTCCTTGATTTTTTATATTCTTTCTAATTATTAGACTTAATTATGTATAGGGATGTATTTGTCTCAATAAGATGATATCCAGTAGTGGGATATTGCAATGTGATTTATGAATTGAAGATTTTGAAAAGATATTTATGAAATTATATGAATTTATTGGAATATATATGAGGTAAGTAATGCCACACTTTTTCTAGATTTATTGATAAATCATAAAATAATTTTTATATTAGATTATTTATTGGAAATAAATCCGCTCCAGTCGAAGTTCTGTCGGAATGTCTGATCTTTGAATTGGCCCACTCGGTATCAGCGGTTGGGGTCGAGCTTCTACCGAATTCGTAAGACCTTTCGGACTTCTCCTTCAGCCAGATTTCTTCAACAGTCGGACTCCTGCTGGGCTTCTCCTTTAATCGAACTCCTTCAGTAGTTGAACTTTTGCCGGATTTCTTCTTCAGTCGAACTCCTTCAGCAGTCAGACTCCTATCGGACTTCTTCTTTAGTCAAACTTCTTTCAGATTTCTCCCCCTTCAAGCTAGACTTCTCCCCCCAGTTGCCTGAAGGGCTTCGCTTGATCGAGCTTCTCTTAGATGCTCCTAGTGGGATTTCATCCAGACCCCTTCCAACAGTCTGAAAGGACCTCGATGCATGCCTCTGCTATCCCATTCGAACTTCAGCTGTCAAGTCTCAACAGGTTGGCACGTCGCGACAACAGACACTATCCTCTATAACAAACTTCACGTAGCTCCGAATGATACACTACCAAATAGTTGCGGCTGTCACTATCAGTTTGTTACAGGCTTTATCTTTTTAAGAGACTCTCCAGATATACCTTCTTCCCTAAGCTCTCTTCTTCTTCTCGACATCCTACCACTTTTTTTCTGGGCACTTTACTTTTGTTGGTTGAAAGAGCTGATTTGATCATCAGAGGATCTTATGGAAGCCACCACCCCTGACTCCAGACGAGATTTATTTTGTAGGTCACCGACGACGACCTCATCCTCTTCGACTTCAGCATCGATTTCAACATCAACCAGATTTCGCTCCAATAGGATTGGTGCTAGAGGAAGGGTCCTCTCATTCTTAAGATTTTCTTGTTCTTAAAGGAGTGCCCAACAGAGATTTTTCTTCTTTCGATTTAGAATTTTCTTTTCGATAAAGATGCCTCCTAGAAGGGGAGGTAGAGGGTGGAGAGCTCTTGCTCTGATCATGACTCAACCCCTGGGAGAATCCTATCCCCATTTAGCTAGAAGACTTTAGAGATCTGTGGCCATGAGGATCTCCTAGATCAAAAATTATAGAAAATGAACCGATAGATCGAAGAACTCCACCATGCTCCCTCCTCCTATGGCAATGACATATGCACTAACCCTCGTTTCTTCTAGAAAATTATGTAGAAATCCATCCCACCAAACTTCAAGCTTCCTCAATTTGAGAGCTACGATGGGACTGCTGATCTGATCGACCATCTAGAGGCCTTCTAGATAATGATATTGCTCGATGATGCGTCAGACACCATTTTATGCCGAGCTTTTTCATCTACTTTGAAGAGAGCAGGTAGGAACTGATACTCGACCCTTAAGCTAGGTACCATCTTCTCTTTCGATCAGATGAGCCACTAATTCTTGGCTCATTTCATCAACAGATGATGCTCCCACCGAGGTTCGGACTCCCTCATTAACATTAAGCAGAAGGAAGGAGAGTCCTGTTAGATATATGTGCCCTAGAAGCCAGAATTGGTTGACACTTGTAATACACTTCTAAATGCAAAATTATAATTTTGACTAATATCAATAAAATGGATTATTTTCTATCACATATGTGTATTTAGTGTCTCTGATACATCCTTTGAGTTAATGGTAATGATAATTCATATTTTCAAGAGTTGAAAATTTAAGGCATGAATAATCATTGTTAACTCATAAAATGCTCCCAACTATAGGATCATCACGAGGATGGTGATTGATCTGAAAGATTGGTGTACTATCATTTCTCTTTAGTAGATGAGTCTTGAGTCTACGGTGTGGAGACACTGGAGTGAGAGTACAGATACTCGTTAGAGAATGAGGGCACTGAGCATGACCACCTCGAGTAGTCATTAGGGAGTCTACCTTCTCGTCGATGACTGACTCGATGCTGTAGTGGTGTGTCTGATTCTTTGATCTGAGATGCATCGACAGTTCACCTTGAGGGTGTTATAGTTTGACTACACCATTACTCGATCTCCTAGCCATATGAAACCTTGAGGTGTATGTTGGCTATAGCATGTTCATTGTAGGAACTGGATAGCATCAAGATAGAATCTATCTACCTCGGTGGTAGAGGAGCAGCCCTATGATAATCATGAGAATCAAGTCCAGAAGTCCATGGCCATGGCAGAGTGAAATAATAGAAAGAGTTTCTATTTAGATTTTCACATCAAACTCGAATCGAATGATTACATCATATGATAGAAACTAGGGTTTGACGAGTTTACCTTAACCCTAATCTGATCGGGGCTCAAGATAGAAGGACTTAATCACATAGGTAGCTGCACCAAGAGATTCGCATTCAGCTCTGATGGGTTGCCACCATATACTGCTAGGTGTCACTGATGGATTTTGGAAGCAATTAGAATGATTTAGATGATCGATCATTCTAGCTATTCGAATCAAAAGAGTTCTGATCCATCGAAAGGAGTTTTGATGATGTCGATGATAGAGATCATGACATATCCCATTACCATATAGAACTGAATCTAACTGGGTCACACAAATAAGGGTTTGAATCTGGTGATCATCAATTGAACTGATCTAGTTCAATTGATCTAAATGAGATTCAATTAGGTTCAAGAAAATCGTGCTAGCACTCGATTGAACTTAATGTTCTTCTTTTGCTATCATAAATTAGTTGTCCTGATTGAGCCAAAGAAGTTTGTGCTCAATTAGAGGCCTTCATATGGTCTGACTGGAGGTTGTCCAAGTCAGAAAAGGTTGTCTTATTTTGTAAGACATTATCTGCCATTTTTGGTCACCTGCCATTTCTTATTCTTTGACTTTGGTCAAAAGTCTACCTTTGACTGGTCAAATGTTGACCATTGACACTTTGACTTTTGACCACATGTCACACATCTATTGGAGAGCTGGTGGGGGCCTGTCCCCCTGCCAGAACCTGGCAAGAAAGAGGGCGCATGCCACCTTTGGCGTGTGCCCAAGTTGGAGGCGCCTAGGAGTCCCTGTTGGATAAGGACTCCATCTCCTTTTTGGATTCCAATTAGAGTTCTTCTAAGAATCAACTTTGACTGATCTTAGGCGCCCTCTAAGAAGAAATCCAGGGGACTCTATTCCCATCAATCAGATTTAGATCTGATTTCATAAAGAGTTATGATTGATTGGAAAGAAGAGGAGTTGGATCATAGTTAGTCTATAAATAAGACCTTACGCCCAACTCAAATTAAGTTTGAAAAATTCAAACCCCACACCCCAAGGCTACCTCTCCCCTCTTCCTCCATGCCAAACTCACCTTCTCCCTCTCCTCTCCATGTCCAAAAGAGTTTTGGAGCTTGGTTGGTGCGATCCAGATCAAAGAAAGGTGAGTGAAAGCTAGAAGGCTGCACTACTGCAAAGGATGACTGCTGATCTTCAAAAGGAGTTTTGAAGATCCTCCAGATCAGATCCAGATTAAATCTCTAGAGACATGATAGAAAAAAAGAAGATCTCTAGATCCAGCCCGAGTGGATACCGGTAGAGGTCAGGCACTTGCGTGGCTAGATCCAGAACCTTTCGCTGCATACAGGATCATCAATGGATAATAGGATTATCCATATCAAGGTAAATTAAATTTGATTTAATTTATCTAGATTTTATTTTATTTCTAAAATAATAATAATTAGATCTAAAATATCTCAGATCTGATTAGAATCAAAAAAAAAAATTTTAAAATATATCTCTTGATCTGATCAGATCTGAACAAACTTGGTCCGAAAAATCAGAATTTTCCTTCAAGTCCATCCAGGCCTTTGTCATTCGATTTAATGTTGCTGCACTGAAGATCCATAATCTGGATCAGTTTGTCGTTATGACCGCACTGAAGGATGGCCTTCAGAAGAATGATCTACTATTCTCTCTAGAGAAGAAGTATCCCAAAAATTTTATTGATATGATGGCTTGGGCTGAAGGTTACGCCTGAGCAGAAGAGGCCTTTAAGGACAAGGATAGTGAAGCCGTCAGAAAGGAACAAGCGGACGAATCAAGTATGCCTGTAGCTGAAGAAAAATCGAGCGAAACTTAGTCGTGCTCCAGAACTTTTCTCAAGTGCAAGCAAGTCCGAACTTCTCTCCGAGCTCGGAGACAAAGAAGCCCTGACAGAAGGGTACGGTGGGGCTCTCCCTCAAAAGGTTCCATAACTATGCTCTCCTCAACGCTTCAAAAACTCAGGTGTTGATAAAATTCAGGAACAAGTTATCGAGGTCGAAAAGGTTGCACACTCATCCCGGCAAGTGCAATCCTAATAAGTTTTGCCTCTATCATCGTGACCATGATCATGATACTGAGGAATGCATTTAGCTCCAAGTTAAGATCGAGGGGCTCATCAAGCTCGGTAGACTCGACTAATTTCTGTGATGTCGGTCTGAAGGATGGAAAGATCAGTTAGGGGCACTGCCACCATTAGAGCCACCAAGGAGGGAGGAGCAGCAAGGAGATCGCCCCCACTTGGCATCATCAACACTATCTCTAGAGGACTTTGGTGAGAGGAGGCTAGCAGATCGATGGAGCCCGCAAAGAGGTAGAGGACTGAGGAGCCCATTACTTTCACCAACGAGGATAACCATGGGATCCAGTTTTTGCATAACGATATGGTTGTAATCTCTTTAAACATTGCTGACTATGATGTATACCGCATTCTAAGATAGTCGAAGCTCTATCGATATTTTATTTTACGATGCTTTCTCTAAAATGTTTATACCCAATAACCATCTGGAACCTATGAACTCCCCACTAGTGGGCTTCATTGGCGATGCTGTGCCAGTTGAAGGAATAATAATGCTATCTATGGCTGCAGGGCAATACCCAAAATTGGCTAGGGCACATGTCGACTTTTTGGTCGTAAAGGCTCCATCTGCCTATAATGCTATTTTTGGCCGACCTAGTCTGAATGCACTCCGAGCTATGGTATCAACCTACTACTTAAAAATAAAGATTTCAACAGACAGTGGAATAGGAAAGATCATGCTTTGGCCAGGCACTACTACTCCATCGCCTCACAAAAAGAAAGCCAACCCAACCCTTGCCCAGTTGATGGGCTGGATGTCCACGATAATCTTACTGAGGAGCGGGGTGAGCCCGTGGAAGATCTTATGACCATCCCTCTGGATGATGAAAGTATGGAGCATATGGTGTAGATCGACTCCAACTTGGAAGATGAAGTCTGAGAGTAGCTCATTGCCTTCTTATGGAAGAATGTAGATATTTTTGTCTGGATCCTGGCAAATGCCAGAAATCGATGCCAAACTCATGGAACATCGGTTGGCCATCGACCCAAGGTACAGGCTAATGAAAGAGAAAATTTGAGGCCATACACCAGAAAGACAGAGGGTGATAGCGAAGAAAATGGATAAGCTCCTCAAAATTGGGTTCATCCGAGAAGTCCACTACTCGAGCTGGGTTTCCAATGTGGTCCTAATCAAGAAGGCCAACGATAAGTGGAGAATGTGTATCAACTTCAAGAAGCTAAACAAGACCTGCCCAAAGGATAGTGACCCCCTACCTAGAATTGACTAGCTGGTGAATGCAACTTCTGGCCATGAGCACATCACCTTCATGGATGCCTTCTCCGACTATAATCAAATTTGGATGGCACCAAAGGACAAGAAGAAAACTGCTTTTATTACTGATCGTGGTTTTTATTATTACAGGATCATGTTCTTCGAATTTAAAAATGTGGGCACAACCTATCAACACCTGATCAATAAGATCTTTAAAAAGTAGATCGGCCACAATATGAAAGTCTATGTGAATGATATGCTTGTTAAGAGCTGGACCTCATCCAATCACATTGCCGACTTTGAAGAAACCTTCAACGCTCTTTGAAGATACAAGATGAAGTTGAACCCGACTAAATCTACCTTCGGAGTGACTTCAGAAAAATTTTTGGAGTTCATGATCTCAAGATAGGCGATCGAGGCTAATCCAGAGAAGATCCATGCCATCCAAGAGATGACTGCCCCAAAGTCAATAAACAAAGTCCAATGCTTGATCGAAAAGATGGCATCCTTAAACCACTTTATCTCAAAGTCAGCCGAGCGATATATGCCCTTCTTCCAAATCCTCAAGCAACTAAAGAACTTCTGCTAGATGGCAGAGTGCCAATAGGCACTCAAAGAACTCAAGAACTACCTTGGTTCACCCCCACTATTAGCAAAGTTCGAGTTCAGAGAAGAATTATTCTTATACCTGGCGGTCTTTCCTGCAGCCTTGGTAGCGGTCCAGATCAAGAAAGAGGCAAAAGTACAATGATCGAACTATTACATGAGTTGAATCTTGAGAGATGCATTGATCAGATATATTAAATTAAAAAAATTGACTTACGCTCTTCTGATTATAGTTAGGAGACTTCGGTCTTACTTCTAGGGGCATATCATAACGCTCCTCACCGACCAACCAATCAAAATAGTTCTTCATCGAATGGATGCATCTGGAAGAGTAGCAAAGTAGGCTATTGAGCTGATGGAGTTCGACATCAATTATCAATCTTAGCCATCAATCAAAGCTTAGATACTGATCAATTTTATAGTTGAATGCACGATCCCGGATGACGTCGAACCTAAGTGAAATGAGATCAATATTCCGTGGTTGTAGCCATGCTCTCCCAAAGAAAGAGTGGACCTTTCTGAAGATTTCTAGGCTTTATATATGAATGGCTCTTCCAATACTTTCGGTGCCAGTGCTTGGCTGATCTTAGTCAATTTTGAAGGGATCATCATTGAGTACGTACTATGATTTGAGTTCTCTGTAATAAATAATGGGATAGAATATGAATCTCTGATAGCAGGGCTAAAGATAGCAAAAGAACTCGAGGCAGATCGACTCCAAGCTTATAGCGACTCACAGTTGGTAGTGGGACAAGTCAATGGCAGTTATGAAGCTTGGAAGAAAAGTATGATAAAGTATCTTAAAAAAGTAAAGAGCTTAACCTCAGCCTTTAACAACTTCAGCATTCAGCAAATTTCAAGGATGGAAAATATCAGAGCCGACCTTCTATCTAAGCTGGCCACACTCGCCTCCAACGAGCTTTCTAAAGAAGCATACTTTGAAGTATTGAAATGCCCAAGTATAGAAGAACCATAGTCTACAATGCAGATCGACCATGAGCCCTGCTGGATCGATCCATGAATTGCTTATCTTAAAGATGGGACACTCTCCTATGATTTGAAGGAAGCTCGAAAGCTAAGAAATCAGGCCTTTCGATATGTCCTTTATGAAAGTAAACTGTATAAAAGGTCATACTCCCTACCACTCCTAAAGTATCTCCGACCTTTTGAAGTCGATTTTGTATTATGGAAAGTGCATGAAAAAATCTGTGGGATCCATATAGGTGCCAGATCCCTATCTCATAAGCTATTGCGGCAAGGGTATTATTGGCTAACTATGTATCATGATTATGTCGAATATGTTAAAAGATGTGACTACTGCTAAAGGAATGCAAATATCCAAAGGCAACTAGCCTCCGAGCTTACACCATTGAGTGCCCCTTAGCAATTCGCACAATGGGGGATGGATATACTGAAGAAAAAACTTATTTTCTGGATCAGGTTCGTTCAGATCTGATTGGATCAGGAGGGATATTTCAAAATTTTTTTTTCTAAGATCGTAATCAGATCTGAGACTCCTCAGATTTAATCTTATTAATTTGATAATAAAAATAAAATAAAGATAAAAATTAAATCTAATTTAATTATACCTTTATTTTGGATAATCCAATTATCCTATGATGATCCTAATGTTTGCCTGAGATTCTGGATGTAGCCATGCAAGTGCCTAGCCTCTACCGATATTCACTCGGATAGGATCTGAAGATCTTCTCCTTTTCAATCAATCTTCCAAAAATTAGATCTAGATTTGATCTTGAAGATTTTCAAAATGACTTTTGAAGAACAGTCATTGTCTCTTGAAGCAGTGTTGCCTTCTTTCTTTCCTGGTGCCTTTTACTTGCTTGGATTGCACCTTCTTCATGCCCAAAGTCCCTTGGGCATGGAGAGGAGAGAGAAGACTAGAGGGTGGCATGGAGAAGGAGGGAGAGGGGCTATGTGGCATGGGCTAAAGGCAAAAGAATTAAATTCTAGGTGTAGACAGGGTTTATATAGCCCCTACTGTGCCATGTAGTGCCACATCATCCTAACCAATCACAGTCTTTTGTGCAATCTGATCTAAATCTGATTAGTCGGATGACATCATCTGATCTAATCAAATTAGAGACCCTTAAAACTCTCCTTAGGTGGTGCCAAGACTAGGTCAAACAAGTCTTCTTGACGTCACCTAATTTAATTCTCTGAAGCAACTGGAGTCCCATCTGTATGGGACTCCATATTTTATCCTCATGAGGCGCACGCCTCCATAGGCATGCACCCCTTTCCAGTCTACTTTTTAGTAGGAGGATAAGTCCTCAGGTTCTCTCCTATGGGTATATGACACATGGGCAGATGTGTAAGTGTCCAGGGTCAATATTTGACCAATGTCCGAAGATAAGATTTAATAGATGATGAAAAATGGCAAGTGTTATCTCAAATTGATCTCATAAATTAAGACAACCCTTTTCTAACTTGGACAAGCTCCAGTTAGACCAAGTAAAGATTTCTGAGTGAGCCCAAATACATTTAGCTCAGTCGAGATAAGCTTTAATGATTATTGAAGGAGAATATTAGGCTCAATCGTGTGCTAGCATGATTTTTTTGAATCTAATTAAATCTTATTCAAATCAATTTTACTGGATTAATCCAATTGATGATATCCAGATCCAAATCCTTATTTGTGTGATCCAGTTAGGTTTCGTTCCATATGGTAATGGGATATGTCATGATCTCTATCATCGACATCATCGAAATATCTTTCGATGGATCAGAACTTTTCTGATTCAGATAACTAGTATGATCGATCATCCAAATCATTCTAATTGCTCTCAAAATCCACCAGTGACACTTAGTAGCATATAGTGGCAACCTATTAGAATTGAAAGCAAATCTCTTGGTGCAGTTATCTGTGTGATTAAGTTTCTTTATCTTGAGCTTCGATCGGATTAGGGTTAAGGTGATCTCGTCAAGCCCTAATTTTCATCATATGAATTAATCATTCGATTCAAGTCCAATGTAAAAATTCTAATAGAAACTCTTTCTATTATTTCACTCTGTCATAGCCATGGACTTATGGACTTGATTCTCATGATCATCATCGGGCTACTCCTCATCTACCGAGGTAGATAAATTCTCTATTGGTGCAATCCAATTCCTACAATGAACATTCTATAGCCAGCATACACCTCTGAGCTCCGAATGACTAGGAGACCGAGTTATGGTGTAGTCAAAGTATAACACCCTCAAGGTGAATTACCGATGCACCTCAGCTCAAAGAACCAGACACATGACTGCAGCTTCGAGCCAGTCATCGATGAGAAGGTAGACTTCTTCATGACTGCTCAAGGTGGTCACATTCAGTGCCCTCATTTTCTAACGAGTATCTGTACTCTCATTCCAATGTCTCACACCGTAGACTCAAGACTCATCTATCCAAAAGAAGCGATCATATACCAACCTTTCGGATCAATCACCATCCTCATGATGATCCTACGATCGGGAGCATTTTATGAGTTAATAATGAAAATTCATGTCTTAAATTTTCAACTCTTGAAAATATAAACTATCATTACCATCAACTCAATGGATGTATCACAGATACTTTCATATATACACTATGATAGAAAATAACTTATTTTATTAAATATAGCTAAAATTATAATTTTGCCCTTAGAAGTGTATTACAAGTGTCATCCAATCTATTTTCTAGGGCACACATATCTAATAAACTCCACTTGACCTAAAGCCAATTGGCTATAAATCTAAGTCCCATCTTCTCAAGGTGTGCTTCGATCTTCTGTTGGCTCAATGGCTTTATAAGTGGATCTATCGTATTGTCTATGGAGTCGACTCTCTTGACCTTAACGTAACCTTTCTTAAGATAATCATGGATGAGATGGTATCGCTGCTCGATGTGCTTAGATTTTTGATGAGACCTCGGCTATTTAGCAAGAGCTATGGCACCATTATTATCATAGTACAGAAGAATGGTATCCGATGGCGTCACTCTGATCTTTGAGCAAACTTCTTGTACCAGAATACCTTCTTTCTGGCTTCTGATGTAATGATGTACTCTACTTTCATGGTGGAATCTACTATCATTGTTTGCTTGAAACTCTTCCAACCGATAGTTCCACTATTGCATAAAAATAGACTTTCAGATGTCGACTTTTGATTATCTACATCGGACATAAAATCCAAGTCTGTATATCCCTTCACTTGAAGTTCTCCATTACCAAAGATCAACATCATATCCTTAGTTCTTCTTAAGTACTTAAGGATATATTTCATAGAAGTTTAGTGTTCTTCATCTGGATTTGACTGATATTTGCTCGTGACACTCACAGCATGGGCTATATCAGGTCGTGTACATAACATGGCATACATGAGGCTCCCTATTGCCAAAGCATAAGGGATCTTGTTCATGCATTCAATCTCCTCAGGTATGTTGGGATATATTTTCTTGGAGAGATGAATGCCATGTCTGAAGGGTACCAATCTCCTCTTGGAGTTTTTCATGCTAAACCTCTTTAGCACTTCCTCTATGTACATCTTCTATAAGAGACCTAGCTCCTATTCGGTCTATCTCTATAGACCTTAATATCTAGAATAAAGGATGCTTCTCCTAGGTTTTTTATGGAGAATTCTTTAGATAACCATATTTTAATCATGGTCAATATGAAAATATCATTCCCAATAAGGAGGATATCATCTACATACAATATGAGAAAGATAATAGTGCTCCCACTAACCTTTTTGAAAATACATAGTTCCTCCTCGTTCTTGATGAAATCAAATAATTTGATCACATCATTAAAATGAGCATTCCAGCTCCGAGATGCTTGTTTAAGTTCATATATGGACCTTTGCAGCTTGCATACTTTATGATCAACATCACTAGATGTGAAACCTAGTGGCTATTCGATATAGATATCTTCCTCAAGGTATCCATTTAAGAATATTATTTTTACATCCATTTGTCATATTTCATAATCGAAATAGATTACAATAGCAAGCAATGCATGGATAGATTTTAGCATGGTTACTGACGAAAAGGTATCCTAATAGTCAATTTCTTCACGCTGACTATATCCTTTTGCCACTAATCTAGCTTTGAATATCTCCACATTTCTATCTGCATCAATCTTTTTTTTGTAGATCCATTTACATCCAATAGGTATTATGCCTTCTAGTGGATCTACCAAGGTCCAGACTTGGTTTGAGTGCATCGAGTCAATTTTTGACTTCATTGCCTCTAACCATTTTTTGGAGTCGATATCCAATATCGTCTTGTCATTAGGTTTTGGGATCATCACCATGAACCCCATTACCTACAAGGAACATTTTTTCTACTTTCTCTGAAATAGTACCTAAGTACCTCTCAAGGGGATGGAAAATTCTTTCCAATCTATGAGGTGGAGGAGGTAGTGATTGTATTGGCTCAACCTGATTTGGTTCCTTAGGGATCCTTAGCTCGTTGCTCTTGTGAGATTTTCTCCTCAAGCTTGATTTGCTTTTCAATGCCACCATCTTGAATAAACTATTTTTTAAAAAAGATGGTATGCAGATTCATAATCATATTGTGATCTTCTAAAATATAGAAATAATATCCTAATGACTCTTTAGGATATCCTATGAATTAAGCTCTAAAGGATCTATAGTCTAACTTGTCCGTTTGTTATCTTTTGATATGAGCCGGACAATCTCAAATTCTGAAATGACTCAGACTTGATTTCTTACTATGTCATATCTCATACGGTGTGGTAGGAACGATTTTAGAGATAATCTTATTCAGTAAATATATAGCAGTTAACAGACTACGTTTTTAAAAAAAATTAGAAAGGTCTGTGAAGCTCATCATGGATCGGACCATATCTAATAGGATCCATTTCCTCCATTCTAAAATCTCGTTGAGTTGAGATATTTCAGGTGGAATCCATTGAGAGACTATACCATTTTACTTGAGATAGTTCAGGAATTTTCGACTAAGGTATTCACCTCCTCGATCTAATTGAAGAAACTTAATGGATTTTTCAGTTTGCTTTTCAACTTCATATCTGAATTTCTTAAACTTTTCAAAGGCATTATACTTGTGTCTCATAAGATACACATATCCATACCGAGATAAATCATCGATAAAGATTATGAAGTAGTCAAAGTTGCCTCTAGTCGGTACATCAAATAGGCCACACACATTAGTATGTACTAGAGCAAGTAGTTCTGTGGCCCTTTCCCTATGTCCTATAAAAGGAAGCTTAGTCATTTTGCCATGAAGGTATGATTCACAAATTGAATATGACTCGAAAGTCAACAGACTCAATAGTCTGATTTTCTCCAATTTGTTAATCCTATCTTCTGCTATATGATCTAGCCTTAGGTGCCATATATACCTATCGTTTGGACTATCTCTGGATCATTTTGATCTTATGGCATTCATATTTTGCTTGATATTAAAGATAGATACATTAATATATAACTGGTAGAGATCGTTAATAAGAAAACCATTTATAATTTTATTTTTTTCATAAAGAATATTACAATGGTCCTTAAGAAAACTAATTACATAGTCTTCTTATGCTAAACATGAAATAGAAATTAAATTTCTGCTTGCAGCAGGCACATAATAACAATCTTTAAGTACTAAATCTAAGCCAGATGGTGGTCGAAGAGGGTAGGTTCTCATGGCCACAGCAATAATTCTTGCTCCATTTTCGATGCATAGGATCATCTCACCATCTCTCAGCCTCCTGCTATCCTCAAGTTCCTGCATGAAAGTGCACAAATGAGCACTAGAACTAGAGTCAAGCACTCAACTGGATGTAGAAGAAATCGTAAGGTTAGATTCAATAACGAGCATACCTTCAGAAGGATATGTCTCCTTATTCTTCAGGATGGCCAGGTATGTAGGGCGGTTTTGCTTCCAGTGGCCATCAGTATTATAATGAAAATACTTTTCTTTGTCAGCAGCTTTTTTCTTCAGCTCTGCCTTCTTTTTCTTTTCATCTCCCATCTTTTATTTTTTTACAGACTTCTTCTTCTTTTCAAAAGACTTTCTTTTGGAAGAAGTCCATTCCATAGTAAATACTGAGCCTTTAGAACCTTTCATGAAAAGCTCAGCAGTAACCAGCATATTCATAAGCTCGGCTAGAGTATTCTAAAGTTTATGCATATGGTAGTTTATGATGAATTGCCCATACGCATTGGTCAAGGATTGCAGAATTATATCATTCTGTAAATCCTGATCTAACTTCACTCTAAGCTTCTTAAGCTCTTCTAAGTTCTTGATCATCGTCAGACAATAATCTTGGACTAACTGCCCATCATATATTTTAGTCTTAAATAGTCATTTAGTGACTTGATATTTGGCTGCACAACTCTGTTCACCAAACAACTCTTGCAGGTGAGCCAACATTTGGTGGACAATCTTGATATCTTCATGTTGGCGCTGAAGTTCATCAGACATTGAGCCCAACATATACTATCTAGCCTTATTATCTTCATCCATCCATTTGTTAAGAGATGCTCTCTGTTCAGCAGATGAACGAGCTGGTAAGGTGGAGGGATTCTAATCCAATATATGAGTTAACTTCTTAAAATCCAAAATAATTTTGAAATTTTGAAACCAATCCTTGTAATTGGGTCCAGTCATTCTATGGATGTCCAGGATACGAGCTAGTGGGTTAGATGCAGATATTTTTATTTTTTCTATAGAGAGTCAAAGTTTTTAGTTAGATTTTATAATTAAGACTTGACCAATTTATTTAGAGATTTATTTTTTAAACAAATTAGCTCCCATTATTTTCTTAGATTCCTATACTCTCTCTGTAGAGATGCAAAAGTCTTTATAATTACTGATTTCTAGTGGGTGGTGCAGTTCTATAAACTGACTCATCACCTCATCTAACAGTTATTGGTGATGGGTTAGCCAATGAGTGAACAACTCTTATCCAATGATTCTTTAATCATGGTGCACCCAGACTTGGTCTCTAATTCATGAATCTCACCATGCCCGGAATATTGATCCACTTCTTAGTTAAGTCAGACCCATCATTTGCATAGATTGAATTCTTAATTGGGTCTCTCACCATATCCAAAATATTAAGTCCAATCCATCCTTCAGCCCATAGCATCTAATGTCTAATAGATATGGTTGCATCTTTTCGGTGCAACTGAACCACTGTGACCAGCCAAGAATAATCAATCCTTGGAAGAGTCCACACATCTACAATGATGGAAGATCTTAGACTTAATCTTTTCTTAGGAAGATTTGATTTAGATCTCTTTAAACTTGACTTGACATAGCCATAACCATTATGACTAACCTAGTAGCATGGGTTAGCTCATATTATTAGCCACCTTAGATCAGGACTGGACCAATAAATATGGTCAGGTAAGTGAGACAGATGGAAGGGATATGCCATTAACTTGATAAGAATGTATTCAAGTTGAGTAGCTCTCAATTAAAAATCAGTCGATCATATTTGCCAAACTTATCTTAGACACCAAATTGTTGAGTCAGAATCAGTCGGATTAGCCTATAATCTAAACTCTAACTACTGAGCCTAATTAGGTCTTAACTTGATCGATCACTCATGTGACTCGAGCTTGACCTAGACTTAATCCTATTAGGCTGGTTAATTTAAGTACTCTTGATCCCACCTAACTAACTCTTGATTCGGTTTGATCAACCGCTAGACCTAATTAAGCTACCTAAGCTCGAATCTAATTTTATGAATATATCTTAGATCTAAAAATTCTTAATTTTAGATCTAATATATTTCATAATCTTAATTCTCAATTAAGTTTAGGGTTCATAAATAAAATATGTATATAAAATTCTAGGATTTTAGGATATAGAATTTTGCAGAAAATAAGTTTTTGATTTTTGATTAAGGATGAATGCGCAGTACCCCTACACACCATAAGAACATTCCATCGAATGGGAGGAGAGGATCTTTAAACTCTACTTCGTTCTTATGACCGAATGGCCAAGGAGAATGCCTTAATCAGAAATATAATAAATCTACAAAACTAGTTAGATCTACATCATATATCACATATATAAAAATTAATCTAACTTAAAATATATTTTTCATACATCTCATGTATCATATCATGCATATTTTTAGATCTAAATTATCTCATAAATATTTAAAAAATAAGATTTAAATTTGATCATATCAAATTAAAATTTATTCTAGATAATTTTGTAGAACTATTCTACAACTAGTCTAAACATGCATCTATCATATCTCATATGAATAAATTAAATAAATTTTTTTTTATTTTTTAATATAATTATAATATTTAAAATATTAAAAAATATTAAATAAATAGATCTAAAAATTATAATTAATTAAATTAAAATTATGATTATGCTAGACTATATATAAAATAATTCTATTCCTAGTCTAGTCATGCATCTCATACATCTTAGATCTAGATTATTTAATTTTTAATTTTTTAATTTTAGATCTAATCATATCTAATATGACATTTAAAATTATCTAATTATCAGATCAAAAATAAATTAAAATGAGATCTAATGAATTATGGAATCTGGCTCTGATACCAGTTGAAGAAAAAAATATATTTTTTGGATCAGATTCATTCAGATCTGATTGGATCAGGAGAAATATTTTAAAATTTTTTTCTCTAAGATTCTAATCAGATTTAAGACTTCTTGGATCTAATCTTATTGATCTAATAATAAAAGTAAAATAAATTAAATCTAATTTAATTATACCTTTATTTTGGGTAATCCAATTATCCTATAATGATCTTGATGTTTGCCTGAGATTCTGGATGTAGCCATGCAAGTGCCTGGCCTCTACCGATATCCACTCAAATAAGATCTGAAGATCTTCTCCTTCTCAATCAATCCTCCAAAAATTAGATCTAGATCTGATCTTGAAGATCTTCAAAATGACTTTTGAAGAACAACCATCGTCTCTTGCAGCAGTGTTGTCTTCTTCCTTTTCTAGCACCTTTCACTTGCTTGGATCGCACCTTCTTCATGCCCAAAGTCCCTTGGGTGTGGAGAGGAGAGGGAGGACCAGAGGATGGCATCGAGAAGGAGGGAGAGGGGCTATGTGGCATGGGTTAAAAGTAGAAGAATTAAATTCTAGGTGCAAACAGGATTTATATAGCCCCTACTGCGCCATGCAGTGCCACATCATCCTAGCCAATCATGACTCTTTATGCAATCAGATCTAAATCTGATTGATGGAATAACATCATCTGATCCAATCAGATTAGAGACTCTCAAAACTCTCCTTAGGTGGTGCCAAGACTAGGTCAAACAAGTCTTCTTAGCGCCACCTAATTTAATTTCCTGAAGCAACTAGAGTCCCATCTGTATGGGACTCCATATTTTATCCTCATAGGGCACATGCCTCCCTAGGTGTGCACCCCTTTTCTATTTGCTTTTTAGTAGAAGGAAAAGTTCCTAGGTTCTCTCCTATGGGTGCATGACACATGGGTAGATGTCTAAGTATCCAGGGTCAATATTTGACCAATGTTCGAAGATAAGATTTAGCAGGTAATGAAAAATGGCAGGTGCTATCTCAAATTTATCATAAATTAAGATAATTTTTTTTTAATTTGGACAAGCTCCAGTCAGACCAAGTAAAGATTCTTGAGTGAGTTCAAATATATTTGGCTCAGTCGAGATAAGCTTTAATGATTTTTGAAGGAGAATATTAGGCTTAATCGTGTGCTAGCATGATTTTCTTGAACCTAATTAAATCTTATTCAAATCAATTGAACTGGATTAATCCAATTGATGATATCCAAATCCAAACCTTTGTTTGTGTGAGTCAGTTAGGTTCAGTTCCATATGATAATGGAATATGTCATGATCTCTATCATCGACATCATCAAAATACCTTTCGATGGATTAGAACTTTTCTAATTCAGACAACTAGTATGATCGATCATCCAAATCATTCTAATTGCTCCCAAAATCCACCAGTAACACCTAGCAGCATATGGTGGCAACCCATTATAACTGAAAGCGAACCTCTCGGTGCAGTTATCCGTGTGATTAAGTTTCTCTATCTTGAGCCCCCATCGGATTAGGGTTAAGGTGATCTCGTCAAATCCTAATTTTTGTCATATGAATTAATCATTCGATTCAAGTCCAATGTAAAAATCCTAATAGAAACTCTTTCTATTATTTCACTCTGCCATGGCCATGAGCTTATGGACTTGATTCTCATGATCATCATAGGGCTACTCCTCATCTACTGAGGTAGATAAATCTCCTATTGGTGCAATTCAATTCCTATAATGAACATGCTATAGCCAACATACACCTCAAGATTTTGAATGACTAGGAGATTGAGTTATGGTGTAGTCAAACTATAACACCCTTAAGGTGAATTACTGATGTACCTCAGATCAAAGAACTAGACATACTACTGCAGCTTCGAGTCAGTCAGTGATGAGAAGGTAGACTTCCTCATGACTGCTTGAGGTGGTCACGCTCAGTGCCCTCATTCTCTAATGAGTATCTATACTCTTACTTCGATATCTCTACACCGTAGACTCCAGACTCATCTATTCAAAAGAAGCAATCATACACCAACCTTCTGGATCAATCACCATCCTTATGATGATCCTACGGTCGAAAGTATTTTATGAGTTAATAATGAAAATTCATGTCTTAAATTTTCAACTCTTGAAAATATGAATTATCATTACTATCAACTCAATAGATGTATTATAGATACTTTCATATACGTACTATGATAGAAATTAATCCATTTTATTATATATAGTTAAAATTATAATTTTGCCGTTAGAAGTATATTACAAGTGTCATCCAATCTGACTTCTAGGGCACACATATCTTACATATACTCGTCCCCTTCCCAAAGGAGTCCAAACAATGAAAGTTTCTTTTAGTTACGATTGACTACTTTTCTAAATAAATCGAGGCCGAACCTCTAGCAAAAATTATCGAAGCCAAAGTATAAGACTTCATCTGAAAATCAATTGTTTGAAGGTTTGGTCTGCCTTAAACTCTCATAATAGACAATGGGCAATAGTTTGTTGGGATTAGGTTTGCTGAGTTTTGCAAAAATTTAAATATCTCCCATCACTTTACGTCGGTGGCCCACCCACAAGCCAATGGTGAAGCAGAAGTGACCAATAGGACCCTATCAAGGCGAGACTTGAAAGAGCAAGAAGGATTTGGATGGATGAACTCTACCATATCCTTTGGGCATACCAAACTATCCAAAGACTATCGATTGGGAAAACACCATTTGTCTTAACCTTCGAAATAGAGGCAGTTATCCCAATCGAGCTTAAACTTTCGTCAGCATGGATCATGGCTTTCAATGAGCAACGTAACTCACAAGACCTCAGAGCTAACCTCGACCTACTGAAGAAAAAAAAGAAGAAGCCTAAGTTCGGATGGCTGCCTACAAGCAAAAGATGGCCAGATACTACAACTCCAGAGTCAAAAATAAAACATTCAGAGTGAGGGACTTGGTGCTTCGACGAGCAGCCATCTCTCAATCTTAGAATTAAGAAAAGCTCACCCTAAATTAGGAAGGATCCTACGAGATCAAAGAAGTCATCCAACTCGGGACATACTATTCGAGAAAGTTGGGAGGAGCAGATCTATCTCGATCGTGAAATTCGAAAAATCTATGGATATATTACCAATGATTTGGTTGCAATAAAATCTCTCTACTTTAACATCCTAATCTTTATTGTACATCTATAATGGTGGAGAATTACCTCTCAATCTTGATCATGCGACTAGTACAGCCATGTTAGAAATAGAAGGAGGACCTCATCCTAGCATGAGCAAAGTCGAAGGCCTCGTTAACTTAAGACGAGATAAAGGAAGAGATCCTGACAACAGTCCTAATGTATCCCTACAGTCATGTTAGGAATTGGAGGAGGACCTCATCCTAGCATGAGCAAAGTCAAAGGCGTCGTTAACTTAAGATGAAATGAGGGAAGAGGCCTTGATAACGATCCTAATGTGCTCCTACAGTTATGTTAGGAATAGGAGAAAAATCTCATCCTAGCATGAGCAAAGTCGAAGGCTTCGTTAACTTAAGATGAGATAAGAGGAGAGGCCCTGATAACGATCCTAATGTGTCCCTATAGTCATGTTAGGAATAGGAGGAGGATCTCATCCTAACATGAGCAAAGTCGAAGACCTCATTAACTTAAGATAATATAAGAGAAGAGGTCCTGACAATGGTTCTAATGTACTCCTACAACTATGTTAGGAATAGGAGAAGGACCTCATCCTAACGTGAGCAAAGTCGAAGGCCTCATTAACTTAAGATGAGATGAGGAAAGAGGTCCCGACAATGACACTAATGTGCTCCTATAGTCATGTTAGGAATAGGAGGAGGATCTTATCCTAACGTGAGCAAAGTCGAAGGCCTCGTTAACTTAAGATAAGATGAGGAGAGAGGCCCTGACAATAGCCCTAATGTGTCCATACAGCCATGTTAGGAATAGAAGGAGAATCTCATTCTAATATGAGCAAAGTCAAGGGCCTCGTCGACTTAAGACAAGATGAGAAAAAAGGCTCTGACAATGGCTCTAATGTGCCTGTACAACCGTATCAGGAATAGAAGAAGAATTTCATCCTGACATGAGCAAAGCAAAAAATCTCGTTGACTTAAGATGAGACGAACGAAGAAATCCTATCACCGATTCTTACACATATTTCTCCTACGACTACTGAAATATATGAGATACAAGAAGAAAAATCATGCCCGGGTCTATGAAAAGGATCTCGGATAGGAATCCATAACAACCACTTCATCGAAAGACAACATAGAAGAATGACGGTAAAAAAAATGAAGCCACAAGCAAGCATTGAGTTCATATAAGATGAATAATGGTGAAGAAAGATACTATTTTATTGTATATGTTAAGTTCGTTACAGGCAAAATGAACGTCGACAAGACTGATTACACAAGTCTATTACAAGCAAGATGAAGGTCGGTGAAATCGATGACAAGAAAAGAAAGAAGAAAGAAAAAAGGGCCAAGTCCTAAGATAAATTAGACTCTTCAGACTGTCGACCCCAGCCATCACTAAGGCCTACTTCAGCCTAAAGATCTCCTCCTCAAGTTCTTTCTTTTTGTATAAACCATTTATATACATCCTATTGGCATGTTCGAACTTGCTCTCAGACTCCCACCGCTGCTTTCGTAGGACTTCGGACTTGGCCTCTGCGTCCTTCACAGCTTGATGCTCGTAGGTCAGCTAGAGCTTCAACCACTGGACCTCGACCTTCTCCTCGTCGATCGCTTTTGAGAGCTTGCCAATGGTCCTCTTCAGGGAGGCAATCTCCTCCAACTCGCCACTTGGACCAGCCTGCCGACTGCTATATAACCATCCCTAGAAGTAAGAAGCCTCACCTCTAGCAGCCTTCAACTCACTTTTGAGCCTGGACATCTTCTCTGTCCTGGTTATTCGATAGCTATTATGCCAGTTCTCAGTATCCTATAGCTGCTTCTAAAGCTGGAAGAACTTTTTGGACCAATCCTAGTCGTACCGGGCCTTGTCGGTAGACCACAGCGAGCTCCCTTCCAAGAGATGGATTTTTTCTTTGCCTTCTTGAGATCAGCTTCAAGGGAGCTAACCTTTGCCGTTAGCATCCAAGACTTGTCGCTAGTACCTTTTCAGAGTTTGGCAAGCTCTCTCTCGAGGTTATCCTTTTGGATGCCAAAGCTTGTTATGTCTTTCATGTGTAAGTTTCGGAGGTGAGTGACTTCTTTGGTCGCCTCCGAGGCATTCTTCCAAGAAGCTTGAAGGCTGTCCTCCATCTTTTTCAACATCTTCCTTAGATGATGGACTTCCTTCTTCAAGCTCTCTATCAAAGGCTTTAGCGAGACTCCCTGAGTTAAGGGATCGACGTCGGTTGGAGACGGCGGGTTATGACCCTGGTCAGTAGGAGGATACTGGATAACATATGACACAGCACCAATGTGAAGAAAGGTATAAATGAAAGTAAATTCATTTTCATTAACTAGAAACTTTCAGGTACAAAGCAAGTCAATAAAGAAAAAGAAAAAGATATAACTACTCGAGGTCCACAACCTCGGGGGGCGCAGTGGCAGAAGAAGTTGGGGCCCTCTCGGTAGACTTGGGCACCTCCAAAGTAGACTCGGGTGCCTCCATAGCAAGCTCAATAGAAGAAAGATCAGCCTCGATGCTAGACGGTCGCGCTTCATCACTGGCCTCCTCCTCCTCTTCTAGGAAGTCGAGGTCGAGCTTGAGGAACCTCTGGGCCACCTTACCTTCGTAGAGTTTGAAGCCCTTGATGAATGCCTCCTAGCTGAAGGCGATGTTCAGATCCTTCATTTGAGGGAGGCCTTGAACTCCTCCATGGCTCGGGCTGCCGCCTCTAAAATGGACTTCATCAATTGGGAATCCAACTGGATGATCTTGAGCTTGGCTTCTTTCTTCTCCTCTTCCTCTAGAGCCAACGCTACCTTGAGTCCGACCAAGACAAACTCCTCCCTTCGAAGTGCACCATGCAGGCTCTCACTTTCCACCATCTTCTCTCTAGCGAGGCGCTCAGCCTTGACAATCATTGCCTGAAGGCGATTGATCTCAGCCTGAAGGTCTTCCTAGACCTTCAGCATCTCTGCTTTTAGATGATTTATCCTCTTGAGGTGGAAAAGCATGTGGTCGCCCAACTGCCATGAATAGGTTACTATATGGTAAAGGAAGAAAGGATGAAAAAATGAAAAAGAAGTATGGCGAGATGATTACCCTAAGGATAGTCCCAAGAGACTCCCAGATGAACTATCTCTAGTCAAGATCGGCAAGGTAGTCCACCTCCTCTGGTAGGATGAACCTGTTAGTTAAATTTCGAACGATGTTCGGGTTACCGAATGGGTCCATCCCCTAGTCTTCATTGCTGCCCTGATTGGGCTCGTTCGGGCGCACCTTGCGAGCCTTCTTCAAGATGGCCACCTTTTTCTTTCTCCTCTCCTTCTCTTTGTCGGTAGAGGGATCGAGCATGCGACCCCCGAAGGGAAGATTCACAGGCTCGGGGGTAAGAGATTCTCCTTCAATAGCGTCAATGCGAATGGTCGGGATGGCCTCGTCTCTCGGGCTGACCTCGAGAGTAGCATCGATGGTGGCAGAAGCCATAGGATCGGAGGCATCGACCTTTGCTCGTTTCAAGCTCTCGCTTGGGGCCTTCTTCTTTCTTTTCTTCTAGACATAAAGGCTCTTGGCGAGCCTCTCTACGGCATCGGTGTCCATTTCTGTAGTAAAAAAAGATCACGATTTGCCATGGTACCCACAGGGTTGAGAGGACTCAGACCAAAGTTGAATAAGGTCTGCTCCCTCAAAAGCTCGGGAAGATCAGAAGCTCGGTACGCCTTGAGCTTGTTAGATGACTCGAGGTCGGCTCCATCTAAGCTAGGAGATCGACGAACGGATTTTCTAAGGAAGCCCCAAGAAGGAAGGTCAAGCAGTAGGGTTGGGCATCGAACGAAGAAGTACTTCTTCTTCCAGTTATGAATAGAAGAAGGAGCACCTTTCAGCAATCCCTTCTTATCAAACTGAGGGAAGATGTACCATTAGTCCTTCATAGAAATATGGCATTTGAAGGTATAGAAATTTTAGAATAATGAGATAGTCGGCCAAACTTCGGTTAGATGGCAGAGAAAAAGAAAACCTATCACAAACCAAAAGAAGTTCGGCACAATGAAGGTGAAAGAGATGTTCAAGAATCAGAAGAGGGCAACTACAAAGGAAGGCAGTGGAAGCGGAAACCCAGCATGCAAGATCTCTAAGTATAGGAAAAATCAATCGATTGGAGGTGAGCTGGCGCGTTCGTCCGATCTAGGGAGCTCGAGGTCGTACTCGAGGGGAACCCCATATTGGATGTAGATCAATGAAAGGTCATTCGGAGTCAAAACCAAAGGAATGGTGTCCAAAATAAAAGACTGGTGAGACATGTTTCTAGGCTCAACCTTGGCCAGGGGTGTGGGATCTAGGAAGGCTGATCCGGACAAGCTCCAAGAACTGACGAAATGGGAGGTTTTGGAAGATATTAAAATCAAAATAAAATCCTAGGAAAACCCATTAAAGTCAAAAAAAAATATACTGTAAAAGCTTCTACTAGAGAAATCGAAAGAGCAAGAAGAAAAGAGATGCTAGAAAAATCAAAAATAGGTGATAGGAAGTTGACCTAGGTCGACTGAGAGGGGCGAAGAAGTGGTGAGCGCGAAGAAAATCGAGTGGAGGAGCACCAAAAATCGGGGAGGATGCGGGGAAGAATCAGTGCTCTCGTGCAAGAAGAAGGCAAAGGCTCAAGAGAGAAGAAGGCTCAGGTAAGAATGAATTCTGGAGGGAGGAGAAGGCCTTAAAAAGCCAAAGGCAATCCGAGATAGTTATGATCATAGATTTCATTTGACCGATCTATGTGCACCGCGTGTCCCACTCATCAAGACAGGAGAGTGGCAATGGATAGATCTTTAATTATGCCATACCTAGGACAGCGTTATAGTGGAAAATTTGAATGGCCGTATTCTTAAAGCCATTTCAAATTTAATGAGTCCAAGAGCTGATACGGTAGACGTTGTTGCCCAGAGGTAGCAATCCAAAAGGGGTGGGGGGGTGAATTGGATTCTTATAAAAGCTTTGGTCAAATTTAACTCTAAGCAATTATGTGCTTTGATTTTAATCTAAGTGGTGAGGATGAGATGTATATAATATAAGCAGCAGAATTAAGATAACAAAATCAAACTATAAAAGTAAAGTAAGAATTATAAGCACGCAAAGTATATAGAGAGATAGAAGAAAAAGCACAACATAAATACACAAAGATTTATAATGGTTTGGAGTAACCCGCTCCTACATCCACTTTTCAAACTTCTCTTAAAATTTTCACTATAATCTATCCTTGATTACAGTGTGTTTGTTTTTCCAAGCTCACAAATAAATCTAGTTGATTTTTACAGGAGCACTAACCAAAATCTAACACCGTTAGTTTTTTCGGTTCACTAATAATCTAGTTGGTTTTTCGAGATTATCAACCAAAACCTACAATATCCAATTTTGGACTTGAACGGGTCTAAACCCCAAGTTTCTTTCCCCCAAAGAAATTTATAAAAAAATCAAAAAAATACAAATAAAGTTTTAGTATAATATAAAAAATAGAGTATAAGCTCTTTTAAATCCTAAAGAACAAGCCGATGATGTGTTGGATTGAAGCTTGGCTTTTCTTCAAATTGTGCTTGAGATGATGTGGAAGATGTTGGAGAAGATTGCTTTGAAGGCTCGCTGAAATTTATGCACAACACTTCTCTCTTTTCTCCTTTCTTTGGATATTTAATGTTCCTCACAAAATCTAAAAGATTCTCTCTCTAAATCTCTTAATGTCTTTTTTCTCTTTTTTTTAATTGATTCTCTACCTTTAAATACCTTTAGAGAAGGTTAGACTGAGAGTTCTAGCCATTAAAAGCTTTGAAATAGCCGTTGGGGTCGAAAAATAGCCGTTGGAAAACTATCCATTGAAGGCTATCCATGCAGATCGAGACCTCTTAATTTTTTACGAGACCTCTCATCAGATTTTGAGACCTCTCGATTTTTCATGAGATATCTCATCGAAACCACAAGATCTCTCGAGAATCCTGCGAGACCTCTCACTCTTAGAGCATAGAAACTAAGTTTCTATCTCTTGAGATTGAGACGTCTCGAGTTCAACTCGAGACCTCTCAAGACTATGCCAGAGTATTGTTTCATTGTGCCAGACCACTCGAGAGCTCTCAGAAAAAATCCAAGATATCTCAAAAAATTCTAACTTCATTTTTCTTCAATATTTGATCTTCCAAACTTGAGTTTCTTGGTCCCAAACTATTTTAAACATAATTGTTTCATTCAATTTTAATTTCTCTTCTTTCAATCATACTTTCTTCGTACCAAGCTATCCAAATATATATGAATTTGCTCTTTTAAGTATTTTTGTATGGCATCTTGAGAGAATTTATTCTTGAGATAAATTCTTCATTTTGGATACTTGAAAAATCCTACATACATTCTTAAAACACATGATTAGACACATAATGTACTCAATATTTTGGAATCATCAAAATCAATCTTAGGATCAACAATCTCTTTCTTTTTAGTGATGACAAAATCTTGAGTATATGCACAATAAAAGCAAATAATGTATTTCTATGTATTTTATTAAAAAGTAAGTATAGATTAAATACATGAATGAGTACTTCATGAATGTTCTCAATTATTCTTTTGATTCATTGCACATATTTTATATACTCATATAAAAAAATGTTTCAATTCATATTAATGAGTATTAAGTTTTTATTTCAAGCATCAATATAATTCATTGAGTTTCTTCAAGCATATACTCAATATTCCTCTCCCCCTTTTTGACAGCATCGAAAAGCTCATGGGAAAGAAATATGAAAAATCATCAAAATCAACATCAAGATATTAAATTGAGAAATGTATCAAATTTATGAAGTCAAATAGAAGAAATCAACTCCCCTTTTTAAAAAAATTAGCTTGAATTCCAATAATAAAGGCTCTCCCCCTTTTTGAATAGATATGACCTTTTTTAAGATTTATTTCTTGGAGTAAGAATATGTTTTCAAATTAGTCAAAATTTTCAATCAAATCAAGTTAGAAAATATCTCTCCCCCTATTTTTCATACTTGTAGCAAGATTACTTTTCAACTTTCTTTCCTTTTTTATTTCAAATCAAGCAAATTCAACGTGAATTTAACCACTAAATTCAGATTTTTAAAATTTAAAATATATTTTTAATTTCAAAGGCTTTTTTTATTGAATGATTATTTCTTTTTTAATATTTTCTCTTCCTTACTTTAACAAACAGAGTCATTTCTTTGAAAGATTTTCTTGATACCAATTAAACTAAGTTTTAGATCAAATTATGATTTTCTTGGTTCAATACCATTTAAAGATTAATTTGTAAATTCAGCTTGATACTAATGATTTTAGTTTTGAATTAAATCAAGATGAATTGATTCAAATTAAATAATTTAAGAATTTTGAATGATAAATCAATTTGAATTGATATTAGCAAATTAGTTAAGGCAAATCATAAAGAAATTTTTAGTCATTCTTCAAAAAGATCATTTCTTTCTTTTCATAAGAAATATCAAGTAATTAGATTCAGAAAATATATGCATTTTTTAATTTATTTCAAATGATATCATATCAAACATATAGCTATGTAAAATCATATTTAAAATAAAGACATTCTTCTCTTTTTGCTAAAAGATAAATCAATCAGATACCTGGTAATAGTAAGTTGTTTGATATCAAATAATTAAAACTAAAATTTTCTATGAATATTTAGTAATTTAAAACATTCATATCCAATAAGAATCTTTTAATTTAAATTCATTAATTATAAAATTGATATGAGAAGACTTAAAATATTATGCTGAATATCAAAATAAACCATTTCATCCATAGCATGATATATAGAGGAGAGCACATTAATCTTTAAAATCAAAGCATTCAAATTATTGCAAGCATCAAAATCAATCATACTTATCAAAACATGAAAAAAGTTATCATATGCATACATATTAACAAATCATTAAAGTTAATACATCAAACTTTTAATTCATAGAGTATGATTATTTTAAGCAATGATAAATCATCAAAATCAATCAAACATACTTAATAATTAAGCTAATTAATAATAAAAATATATTTAGTAAATAAAGATGGCATGGTCTAAGAATAGTTTAGATTTTACCAAATAGCACCATCCATCTATTTTCATTTTCAAAGCATCTATAAAAATTTTCTTCTTTTAGCTTCATTGGATCCTTGGTATATCTGCAAAATTATTTCATAATTTTTGGTACCCAAGCCATCTTAGGTCCATGGAAGTTTGTATTTAAGGTTTCTTTTGGAGCCCAAATTTGTCTAACCAAAGTATAGCCAATTCTTTTAAAATTACACTCAAAAATTTTATGTCCAATTTTATTGCATTTAAAGCATTTAATTGACTAATTTTCGGTTGAAGCTTTTTTAAACATATTCTTAACAAATTTTTATTTTCTTAAGGGATTAAAGCCAATTCCTGCCTTATCAAAAATAGCCTTTTGATTATTTAAAATTGCTTGAAGCTTTTGAAATCCAATAGTAAATTTTTCGAGTATAGGCTTCAAGTTTTCAATCTCTTTTTTTAGTTTTTCATTTTCTTCCATAAGAGATTTTTTAGATTTTGATAACTTTTTATTTTCTTCAATCAAAGATTTTTTTCCTTCAATAATTTATTTTTTTCAATCACACTCTTATTCTTTTCTTTCATGAAATCCTCTTTTTTAATTAATAACTTATTCTTTTCATTAGCTAAAAGAAGATTAGATTTTTTGATTTCTTTATTTTTCAGCCTTAATTTTTTAAATTCATCCATTAAATCATTAAAGGCTTCAAACAATTCCTCAAATATAAACTTGAAGGAGTTTTTAGAATTTACCTCATCCTTAATGGCCATGAGGCAAATATTTTTCACTTTCTTTTTCTCATCCGAGCTTGAAGTGTCACTATCATCCTAAATTCTTAACATAGCTCTTTTCTTGGTCTTTTTGGGATACCTTTTGAGTAGGGGCAATCTGGCTTGTAATGTTTCCTTTTGTTATAATTATAGTACGTAACACTTTTTCTTTCTTTTTCTTTTTCTTTTTCGTACTTCTCTTTAGGAGGAACTTCTTGAATTTGCTTGTGAGTAGCTCCATATCCTCATCATCATCTTCACTCTCTTCTTCATCTTCTTCTTCTTTCGACTCATCACTTTCTTCATGTTGCGCAATGGATTTGAAGGCGATGGTCTTCATCTTTCTTGGCTCTTCCTTTTCCTCCTTTTGAGCCATATTCAACTCATAAGTCATGAGTGAACCTATCAATTCTTCTAGTGACAGCTTGGTGAGGTCTTTCGCTTCTTGTATGGTTGTCACCTTTGTTTCCCATTCTTTTGGCAAAGATCTTAAAACCTTGCAAACAAGTTCATAGTTAGTATAGATTTTGCCAAGACCATTTAGAGCATTAATAATATCAGTAAATTTGAAAAATATTTTAGAAATTGACTCATGTTTCTTCATTTTAAACATTTCATATTTATGAACAAGCAAGTTGATTTTGGACTCTTTTACTTGGCTTATTCCCCCATGAGTCACTTTCAATCTTTTCCAAATTTTCTTTGCTAATGTACAAGTGGATATTCTATTAAATTCTTGTACATCAAGAGAACAATAAAGAACATTGATGACTTTTGCATTTAATTGAGCCATCTTCTTACCAAATTCATCCCAATCCTTTTCTAGTTTGGGAATAGACACATCATTAATTTCTATTATGGGTGTGTGTGGTCCTCTAGTTATGACTCCCCACAAGTCATAGTCTAAAGCTTGTATGAAAATTTTTATTTTAGTTTTTCAAAAGGTATAATTTGTGCTATTAAATAGTGGTGGTCTTGATGTGGATTGGCCTTCGATAAATAAAGAGCCAAATGGGGTTGCCATGATCTTTTACTCAAGATGGTTAGGTTAATCATCAACTACAGAGCACCTGCTCTGATACCATTTATTGCCTAGAGGTAGCAACCCAAGAGGAAGGGGGGTAGGTGAATTGGGTTCTTATAAAAGCTTTGGCCAAATTTAACTCTAAGCAATTATGTACTTTGATTTTAATCTAAGTAGTGAGGATGAGATATATATAATATGAGCAACAGAATTAAGATAACAAAATCAAATTATGAAAGTAAAGTAAGAATTATAAGCATGCAAAGTATATAGAGAGATAGAAGAAAAAAGAACAACACAAACACACAAAGATTTATAGTAGTTCGGAGCAATCCGCTCCTACGTTCACTCTCCAAGCTTTTCTTAAAAATTTTACTATAATCTATCCTTGATTATAGTGTGTTTGTTTTCCTAGGATCATAAACAAATCTAGTTAGTTTTCACAGGAGTACCAACCAAAATCTAATACTGTTAGTTTTTCGGATTCACTAACAATCCAGTTGATTTTTTGGGATCATCAACCAAAACCTACAATATCTAATTTCGAACTTGGAGGGGCCTAAATTCCAAATTTCTTTCTCTAAAAAAAACTTGTAAAGAAATCAAAAAATATAAGTAAAGTTTTAGCACAATATAAAAAATAGAGTATAAGCTCTTTTAAATCCTAAAGAACAAACCGATAATGTGCTCGATTGAAGCTTGGCTTTTCTTTAAATTATGCTTGAGAGGATATGGAAGTTGTTGGAGAAGATTGCTTTGAAGGCTCGCTGAAATTTGTGCAGAACACTTATCTCTTTTCTCTTTTCTTTAGATATTCAATGTTCCTCACAAAATCTGAAAGATTCTCTCTCTATATCCTATAATCTCATTCTTCTCTTTTTTTTAATTGATTCTTCATTTTTAAATATCTTTAGAGAAGGTCGAAGTGAGAGTTCTAGCTATTGGAAGCTCTAAAATAGCCATTGGGGTCAAAAAATAGCCATTGGAAAACTATCCATTCAAGGTTATCCGCGTAGATCAAGACCTCTCGATTTCTTATGAGACCTCTCGCTAGATTTCAAGACCTCTCGATTTTTCATGAGACGTCTCACCAGAACTGCGAGACCTCTCAAGAATCCTGTGAGATCTTTCATTCTCAGACCAAAGAAACTAAGTTTCTATCTCCTAAGATCGAGAGATCTCGAGTTCAACTTGAGACCTCTCGAGATTATGCCAGAGTATTGTTTCATTATGCCAGACCACTCGAAAGCTCTCAAAAAAAATCCAAGACATCTCAAAAAATCCTGACTTTATTTTTCTTCAATGTTTGACCTTCCAAACTTGAGTTTCTTGACCCCAAACTCTTTTAAACATAATTACTTTCTTCAATTTTAATTTTTCTTCTTTCAATCATACTTTCTTCATACCAAGCCATCCAAATATGTGTGAATTTGCTCTTTTAAGTATTTTGGCATGGCATCTTGAGAGGATTTATTCTTGAGATAAATTTATCATTTTGGATACTTGAAAAATCCTACACACATTCTTGAAATACATGATTAGATATATAATATATTCAATATTTTGGAATCATCAAAATTAATCTTAGGATCAACAGATGCCATAGTATCTCTTTCAGAAAGATGCAAGAAAAGAAAAGAACTTCGGTAGCTGCATCCGTACTCCCTTCTTTCAAATTTCAAACTTAGGAGTAGGAGATTATTATTGGGGATAAACTCGCTCCTATTAAAGTTCGGCCGAAATGTTTGACCTTTGAATTGGTCCGCTCGGTATCAGTGATCGGGGATGAGCTTCCACCAAATTCATAAGATCTCCCAAACTTTTTCTTCTGCAGTCAAACTTCTGCAAGACTTCTTCAGCCAGACTCCTTCAGCAGTCGGACTCCTATCGAACTTCTCCTTCAATCGAACTCTTTCAGCAGTCGAACTTCTGCTGGACTCTCATTGGACTTCTTCTTCAATCGAACTCCTTTCGATTTTCTCCTCCTTCAAGTCGAACTTCTTCCCCCAATTGGCTAAAGGGCTTCACTCGATCGAGCTTCTCTTAGATGCTCCCAACGGGATACCATCCAGACCCCTTCCAGCAGTCCAAAAGGACCTCGATGCATGCCTCTGCTATGCCATCCGAACTTCAGCTGTCAGGTCCTAATAGACTGGCATGTCACGATAATAGACATTACCTTCTATAACAAACTTCACATGGCCCTGAATGGTCTACTACCAAACGATTGTAGTTGTCACTTTCAGTTTGTTATAGGCTCCGTCTATTTAAGGGATGCTTCAGATATGCCTTCTTTCCTAAGCTCTCTTCTCTTTCTCGATACTTTATCACTTTCTTTCCTGAGCACTCTATTCTGTTGGCCAAAAGAGTCAACTTGATCATTGGAGGGTCTTGCCGGAGCTAGCACCCCTGACTCCAGGCAAGACTTATTTTGCAGGTCGCCAATGACAACCTCATCCTCTCCGACTCCAGCACCAATTTCGATGTCAACTAGATTTTGCACCAACATTATTTATGATTTATGAATCTGATATATGTATTTTGAACTATTGAATATATCTTCTTTCCAAATATTAAGTGATTTATGATCAAATTTATAAAATTTGACATAAATTATATTGATTGATTTCGATGTCGAATGTCTTTATGGATTATTTGATTTAGAATATAAAATATATTTTAGAAAAGTGTATTGATTTGAGATGAATTTTGACTCACAGCCTAACTATATATCAAACCCCACTAGTGGGAGTTAAACATTGGTACGTTGATACCCTGCCAAGGAGATGGTTAAACATTGGTAAATACCCTACTAGTCTGACAATTAAATATTGGTAGTTTGATATCTTGCCAGTATAGATTGCACTCTAGTATTTTGATACCCTACCAATGAGATGGTTAAATGCTAGTAATTTAATACTCTGCCAGTGAGAGTTATGTACTGGTACTTTGATTTATTTTATGACTATCAAGATTAATATAATTTTTTAAAATATTAATTTATAATTAAAAATAAATTCATATGAATCATATTTTGATTAGTATTGTATATTTTAAATTGATGCACCATGTATAATTACTTTTAGTATATTATTATTAATAAATTTATCTAGCTAAAATATACATTGCTTTCTGAGCTATCTAGCTCATCACTATATTTTACTATAGACTTAATGGACTAACTTGACTTGAAGATTCTATATGAGATAGCAAATTAGAAGTAGAATTTGATATCTTTATTTTAGATTATAATTTATTAAAGTTGATGAAAAATTATTAAAATTTTATTTTATAAGATATTTGATTTAATTATTTAAATTAAAATATTAATTATTTAAATTTTATTTCACTATTATTTTATGATTTTATGATGAGATGCCTTGCATGCTTGTAGGAAGAGTTCTCCATGAGTATGCGGTAGTTATCATGACCCTTGATTTATGATCTTAAATTAGGGGTATGATAATTAATATGGTATAAGAACATAAGTGAATAAATTATGATAGATAGAATTAGACATGAGTGTATGTAGGTATAACTAGGGACATTAGGATGATAACTTATATGGATTGTGACATAACTTAGAAATTTATATTTGACATTAATGCATTAATGGATTTTAATCAGAGTGCATAGTGGAAACATAGTGGTCTAAATTATTTTCAGGCTAATTAGAGCAGTAATTTGATTTGAAAAGTATTATGATAAAGATTTAGTTTTTTTAGGATTAGAGAATGATTTGAGGAAGAAGTAACCTTGAATTTTTAAGGACTTGAATGAAAAAAAATTTAAGGATGAAATTTTTTTTTAGAGGGTGAGAATATAATACCCAACTCATCAATCCAATTAAAATAGCTTGATGAATCTTAAAGAGGTGGAAAGAAAAGAGAGAAAACGATCAAGAGCCTTCTTCTCTTCTCTCGTTGGACTCTTGATCGGAATTAGAATCTAAGGCTGGGAGGTAGTCTAACTCCTCTTCCCTTTATTGCCCAGAGATAGCAACCCATGAGGGGGGGCTGAATTGGGTTTATAAAATTTTGGTCAAATTAGACTCTAATGCAAATATGTGCTTCAAATTAAGAGAAATTGAGTGTTTGTGGTGAATAAGCAAAGTGTAGTAGCAAAATCAAAAGCAATTAGATAATGCAAATTTGTAAAGCAAAAAAAGCAAAAATATAATACAAACACACAAGAATTTTATAGTGATTTGATGCAATCCTGCACCTATGTCCACTCTCCAAGCTCTTCTTAGAAATTTTACTATAATCTCTAAATTACAGTACGCTTATTTTAATTCGAGATTACAAACAAACTCAGTTAGTTTCGCCGAGCTCACCAACCATAATTCTACACCGATAGTTTTTCAAGTTCACTATCAACCTAGTTGGTTTTAACCTAGAGGCACCAACCATAACCTTTACATCGTTCAATTATCGCTTGGACCAGTCTATATCCTAAGTTTCTTCTTCCAAAGAAACTTGTAAAGAAACAAAAATATAAATATAAAAATTTAGTACAAGACTAAAAACAAAAAAAAAATTTGGTGTGAGAAGAAGAGGTTGAATGAGTACTCTTTGGTTGCCTCCCTTCTCTTCAAATGATGTTGAGAGATTGCTTGAAGTGTTATGGAAGATAACTCTTGGAGGTCCTCTGAATTTTAAAGCTCAAATCTCTCACTTTTCTCCTTTTATTGGATATTCAATATAACTCACTCTTCTTGAATAATTTTCTTTCTTAAATTCTTAATATCATTTTTAAAATATTTTTCTAACTCTTTTTATATTTGGGAGTGGCTTTTGAGTGAGTTTTGTTCGTTGGAAAGCTTGGACTAGTTGTTGGAGTAGAGAATGGCCCATTAGAGAAGTGCAAAAAACTAACCATTATGCTCTGTCTCATGCTTGGGGTTGATACCTTTTTCTTAGGTGTCAATATTTTTTTCTCAGGTGTCGACACCTCTTGGGATCCAAAAAATTTTTGCTCTCTGTCTTCTATTTTGTGTAACAGAGGTCATCCTTGGGGTCGTTCTCTGGCATAGGAGTCATCCTGGAGGTTGTCCCCTCTACGTGTTAGTCCATGCTAGCATGTGCCAAAAGACTTAGGTCGATATTTTTGCTCCTTGGATCGACACCTAGACTTTCTGAACTTTAAAATCTTGATCTTTTTGCTTCATTTTAGGACAGGGGTCAAAATCTTTAGAATGATAACAAGACATCAAATAATTTAATATTGATCGAGGCATTTTGACATCACATTTTTCAAAAGAGAGATATCTTTTTCATTTACTCTCAATCATGTATACATAAGCTATTTACAGGATCAACAGGGAGGTCAAAATGCAAATACCTAAGTTTTGATAAAAAGAGGATTGCTAGGAGGCTCTAAGGCTACATGAGGAAGGTCCTAGCATCCTAAGTGAAGGAATCAGGCTTTATGAGCTAGGATCAGGCTGGGGAGATGAAGGTGGTTGGATATCTGTGAAACATCTATCCTCGTAGTAGAGATCTCCTGAGTCAGTCGAGCAGCCTCCTCTCTAAGCACTGAAATGGCCTCTGAGATGAGTCGCTGAATCTTCGAGCTGACAACTATAATGATTCTTGAAAAGACCCTCTTAACTAATAAATTCTCGTCCAGTCTAGAGTGTGATTTATCTAAACTCTCTGGATGGTTCACTGATGCCGCTGGTGCGCTGGTTCTGCTAGCTCCTCCATTTGAATATCTAGTACAAATTCTGCAGGTGGAGCCACAATTGGATCCTCTGCCTGAATCTAAGCTCCTTGATGGATCCAATGAACACACTATCTCTCAAATCCCATATAGTGCAGGGAGTGTTCGTTGTAAGTATCTATGTAAATCAGAGCTCTAGTGGTCTTTCTATCAAGATCTACCCCATGCTCCTAAAAGACTAAAGTAAATGCCATCCCATAGGATAAGGAAGTCCTAGATTTTCTTGCTATATCCTCTATAAATCTGATCATTAGAGCTTGGAGGTTTAGGAAGATCTTTCGAATAATATGATACATGAAGGATATATCTCTAGCAGCCACAAAGTTAAATCTACTGGTTTTAGGGAAGAAAATCCTGCTGGTAATGTAATATAGGAGGTGCATTTCAATAGACAAACGGTTAGCACTTACCTCCTCTAAATCACTAATAATATCCTCTCTTCCTAAAATATATTTAAGCCCTTCTAAGCTCTTTTCAAGTTTATCAATTTGACTTTTTTCAGCTCTCATCCTTAGAATTCTCTCTAACTTTTAATAGTAAAAAACAATTAGAACTCCTTTTACTTCAAATTTAATGACCCTATCTCTACTTTTCAAGTTTAAATAAAATTCTCTAATATGGTTGGGATAGGTGTGTATGTTTAAGGAACAAAAAAACTCTCAACCTAAATTTTGGATTTTTTTCCTAAAATCAAACCCATTTTTCTCAAGAAAGCCAAAATCTACCTTTCTATCGGTAGAAACCACACGAGAGATTGTGGTTGATTGAGAAGGGGTGGCAAGTCAAGATGAGAGAATAGCCAGAGTGGGAGATGTTGCTGTAGGCAAGGGAGGAGATGACCTTTGCTCGGCATGATGCTTTGAGCGCCATTCACGGACCGAAGATGGAGAAGGAGATGTCTTAGGGCTCGAAGAACCTATATGGGGTCTTCTTTTTCGTCACGCAATCTACTTCACACGTGGCATTTTTCACCAAACCAAAGGAAGGAGGGAATGAGGAAGAGTTTTGAAGGTTTGAATTTGGATGGAGTGTGAGGATGTCCCTATTCGAAGGAGCGAACCGAAGACAAAAACATGAAAGGGATAGTTTGGGATTTGAAAGACCTAGTCCCAAAAAAGGGGTCGACAACTTGCTCAAAAGTGCCAACACTTTGAAAATTATTGACACCAGCAAAACAAAGTATCGACACCTTCTAGAACTATTACAGAAGAATTTTTTGGCACAAGTGTCGACACCTATAGGGCTTAGTGTCGATACCTTGATACAAAATAGTTTAGAGAAGATCCAAATCAGGGGAGTTTTAATCAAATTATGATTAAAAGGATATTCAATCAATTTTGGAGGTAAAAAATGATGTTCAAGCTAAATTTGAGATTCAATGATTTGACTAAAAGAGGTGTGGAAGTTATTTTATTTAGTAGTACTGAAAAAAAGAAATCTAGATATAGGCTCTATATGTTGTGTTTCAGCTAGGGGAGTTTTGTATTGTTAGCTAACATGCAATGCATCATTTAGCATAGAGATTTTATGAAAAGATACTTTATCTTTAAACATTTATTTGAAGTAAATTTTTGAGTAAATTTGATAGTTTATTATTTTATGAGGAAAATGTCAAACTTAGTTTCTTTAGTTAGTTTAGCTATTAAAATATTTAAAGCAATTTAGCATCTCTTAGTTTAAATTCATCAAAAATTAAATTGATGTGGCGAGATTAAAAAAATCAAGCTAAATTTCAAGTTTAATCATTTCGATCATAGATATATAGAGGAGAGCATATTGATCTTTAAAATCAAAACATCATGATATAAATTCATTGCACACATCAAAATCAATTAATTGTACATAAGAAATACTTTAAGTAAGGAGTTTCATATACATGCATATTAATCAATGACTTGAATCAATAAAAGAAATTCAATAACCATTAATGATATGATGAGAAAAAAGTTTAGATTATACCAACAGTTAGCATCCATCATCTATCTCTTCTAAGGCATCCAAGCAAGAAAGCTTTTCTCTTTTAAGCTCATTGGATCCTTGTTATACCTGCAAAATCACTTTATAGCTTTTGGTACATAAGCCATCTTGGATCAATAAGAATTAGTGTTTAAGATTTCTTTTGGAATCCAAATTTATGTAATCAATGTTTGGCCAATTCTTTTAAAGTTACATTCTAAAATTTTGTGGCCAATTTATTTACATTTAAAGCATTTGATAGAATGATTTTTAGTTGTGACCCTTGTAAAAATATTTCTAGTATTTACTATTTTCTTAAAATATTAAAATTAATTTTTATTTTATTAAAAATAGCCCCATTGGTTTTTATCATAGACTGAAGATTTTGAAAGCTAATTATAAACTTTTTAGCTATAGGTTTCAAAACCTCAACTTCTCTTCTTAATTTCTTATTTTCTTTCGAGAGCTCTTTCTTTTCAATTAAAAAAAATTTATTTCTTTTAGAAAATATTTTAAAATATCATTTTCTTTTTTAAGCTCAATATTTTTTTTGCTAAAAAAATTTTAGATTTAACCAAATATTTTTTTTAATCTAAAGAATTTTTTTCTTTCATTAAATTAGAATTATCCTTTTTAAGCTTCCTATTTTTCTATCTTAATTTTTTAAATTCATACATTAGTTCATTGAAGGCATCAAGTAGTTCATCAAAAGTGAAATTGAATAAGTTTTTAGAATTTACCTCATCTTCCAAGGTCATGAGGCAAAGATTCTCATTTTTCTCTTTCTCATCCAAGCTTGATGAGTCACCACTGTTCGAAAGCCCTAGTAAAGCACTCATCTTTATCTTTTTGGGGCACATCTGATTATTGGTGATAATTTTCTTCTCTTTCTTCTTCATGTCTTTCTTCATGAGGAACTTCTTGAACTTTCTTGAAAGAAGTACCATGTCCTCATCATCTTCTTCTTTATCTTCCTCCAACTCATCACTTTCTTGATAATTTAAAGTAGACCTGAAGGTGATGGTCTTCATTTTTCTTGGCTTCTTTTTTTCTTTCTTTTGAGCCATATGCATCCATGGGTCACAAGAGAGCCTATGAGCTTCTCTAGGGATAGCTTGGTGAGATTCTTCACTTCTTGTATTACCATCACCTTAGCTTCCTATTCTTTAGGCAAAGATCTAAGCACCTTGCAAATAAGATCATAGTTAGAATAAGTTTTGCCTAGGCCATTTAGAGTATTTATAATTTTAGTAAATTTGATAAACATATTAAAAATAGACTCATGTATTTTTATTTTGAATATTTCATATTTATGAACAAGCAAGTTAATTTTTGACTCTTTAACTTGACTTATTTTGTCATGAGTTATTTCTAACATGTCCTAAATTTTTTTAGCCGATGTGCAAGATGATATTCTGTTAAACTCATGCACATCTAAGGAATAGTAAAGTACATTGATGGCTTTTGCATTCAATTAAGCCATTTTTTTATCAAATTGATCCTATTCCTTTTCAAGTTTGGAAAGAGTTATACCATTTACTATTTTTATGGGTGTGTGAGGTTCTTTAGTTATGATTCCCCATAAATCATAGTCTAAAGCTTGTACGAAGATTCTCATTTTGATTTTTCCAAAGTTGTAGTTTGTGCCATCAAACAATGGTGGTCTAGATGTGGATTGGCCCTCAATAAAGAAAACACCACTTGGAGTTGCTATTTGATCTTTTGCCCTTGATGGTTAGGTCAATAATTAATAATAGAGCACCTGTTTTGATACCACTTGTTGCTCAAAGGTAACAACCCAAAGAAGGATGAATTGGATTTATAAAATTTTAGCCAAATTAGACTCTAATGCAAATTTGAGCTTCAAATTAAGAGAATTTGAGTGTTTATGATGAATAAGCAAAATATAGCAGCAAAATCAAAAGCAACTAGATAATGCAAATTTGTAAAGCAAGAAAAACAAAATCACAATCCAAACACATAAGAATTTTATAGTGGTTCGATACAATTTGGCACCTACGTCCACTTTCCAAGTTTTTTTTGAAAATTTCACTATAATTCATGGATTACAATGCATTTGTTTTAACTCAGAATCACAAACAAATCTAATTGATTTTGCTAGGCTCACTAACCACAACCTTACATCGATAGTTTTTTGGGTTTACTATCAATCTAGTTGGTTTTAACCTAGGAGCACCAACCATAATCTTTATACCATCTAATTATTAGCTTGGATCAGCCTATACCCCAAGTTTCTTCCTCCAAAAGAACTTATAAAGAAATAAAAATATAAATATAAAAATTCAGCACAAGACTAAAAACAAAAAGGAACTCTTTTTGGTGTGAGAAGAAGAGGCTGAATGAGTGCTTTTTGGTTGCTTCTCTTCTCTTTAAATGGTGCTCAGAGATTGCTTGAAGTATTGTGGAAGATAATTCTTGAAGGTCCTCTGAATTTCAAATCTCTCATTTTTCTTCTTTTATTGGATATTCAATGTAACTCACTCTTCTTGAATAATTTTCATTCTTAAATTCTTAATCTCATTTTCAAAATATTTTTTAAACTTTTTTTTTATATTTGAGAGTGACTTTTGAGTGAGTTTTGGCCGTTGAAAAGCTTAGACTAGCCATTGGAGTAGAGAATGGCTCATTAGAGAAGTATAGAAAACTAGCCATTATGCTCTGCCCGTGCTTGGGATCGATACTTTTTCTTTAAGTATCGACACTTTTCTCAGGTGTCGATACCTCCTAGGATCCGAAAGATTTCTGCTCTCTATCTTTTATTATATATAATAAAGATTGACCCTGGGATCGTCCTCTGGCATAGGGATCGTCCTAGAGGTGATCCTCTCGGTGTGTTAGTCCGTGTCAGCATGTGCCAAAAAGCTGAGATCGATACTTTTGCTCCTGGGGTCGACACTTGGACTTTCTGAATTTTAAAATCTTGATCTTTTTGCTTCATTTTAGGACAGGGATCGACACCTTTAGCTTTATGATTGACACCTCCAAGTCTAAAACTCAAAAATTAATTCTTTGAAGTCCTTGACTTGATGATTTTTGCGTAGATCTTTTCTTAGATTAATTCTTCAATTTAAATACCTAAAAAGACCTACATCCACTCATAAAACACCGTTAAATACTCAAATACTCAAAGTTTGGTAATTATCAAAATCAATCATGGGATCAACATCCTCCACCTCTATTTAAAGGGATCAAGTCCCTTATGGAATCTACAACTAATGGCCTCCAATAAATATCAAGAAGAATCATCTTCCTCTTCTTGAGTTCATAAGAAATCATAGCTAAACATAGCTAGAAAAGGTAGGTAATGGCCGACAATCTTTAATTGACCCTCCTTCCTTCCCTAGCTATAAGGTCATAAATTTTAGCCAGGAAATTACTAGATTTTGTCAAAAGTGGGCTTGGATTAATTCCTCTATTTTTGCTTTGATTTTTGCCTATTTTCCTTGATTATCCAATGGCAGTCATTATCGTCGATCATTGATTTGTGGTTCCCCACCTGTGTCGCCATGACCTGCTTCCCCAGCCACCACCATCATCAAGGAGAAGCTTCCCTCCTCTAAAAAACATTAGGAACATGAAATCCCTTATTCCACAGAGAAAGAAAGAGGAAAAGAAAAGAAAAAAAAAAGTGTAAAGAATAAAAGAAAAGAAAATGAGAGTTTTTCTCTCTTCCTTCTTCCTTCTCTCTTTCTTTCCCTAGAAGTATTTCTCTTTCCACTTTCTCTTTCTATTTACTCTCTCTACTTTTTCTCTAGAATTTTTTCTCTTTAGATTATTTCTCTTCATAGATTCTCTCTCTAGGATTGATTCAGTAAAGGGATTACTTTTAATAATTTTGATTCAATCCTAGTGAAAACGATCCTTAGCTATGGTTTCAGGCATGTCAGTAGCGATCCTGATCAGACAATTCCTTTAGATTCAATTATCTATAATTTTTGTTAGACCATATGTACACCGGTTCAATCATAATTTGATTAAATCATTTTGTTCGGACTAATCAAGATGCTGAACATTGTTATCAGATTAATCTTGTTCTACTTTATTAATTTTGCTCTTTTTTGATATTTTCTCGAACCATCTAGTTTGATTATGATCGAATAAAATTATCATGACCAGATTGATTTGGACTATTGGATGCGACTTCTGTTCATCATATTTTTCTTGGTTATTCGTATCCTTTATGATTATTCGACTTAATTATGTATCGAGATATAGTTGTCTCGATAAAAAGATGTCCATCAATAAGATACTATGATATGATCTATAAATTGATGATTTTGGAAAGAAATTTATGGAATTATATGGATTTGTTCGAATACGTTTGAGATAAGTAATACTGCACCTTTTTAAATTTATTGATAAATTATAAAATATTTTTTATATTAAATTATTAATGATTTATGAATCTAATGCATATATTTCAAACTATTTAGTATATCTTTATTCCAAAATATTAAGTGATTTATGGTCAAATGTATTGAATTTGATATAAATCATACTGATTGATTTCAACGTTTTATGACTTTATGGATTGTTTTATTTAAAATATGAAATATTTTTTGAGAAAATTATACTAATTTGAGATAAATTTTGACTTGCATTCTAACTACATATCGAACCCCACTAGTGGAGGTTAAATGTTAGTATTTTGATACCTTGCTAGTGGGATGGTCAAATGCTGGTACTTTGATATCCTGCTAGTAGAGTAGTTTAACATTGGTATTTTAATATCCTACTAGTGGGACAGTTAAATACCAAGTTTTTAATATCCTGCTAATGGAGATTGTGCACTAGTATCTTGATACCCTACTAGTGGGATGGCTAAACATTGATATATAATTTGATACCCTATCAGTGGGGTTATATATTGATACTTTAATCTAGTTCATGGCTATTGAGATTAGTATGATGTTTTGAATGAAATTAATTTATGAATAAAAATAAATTTGCATGGGTCATATTTTGATTAGTGTTGTATATTTTAAATTGATGCACCTTGCATGCTTATTTTTAGTTTGTTACTATTATTGCATTTATCTAACTAAAGTATACATTTCTTACTGGACTCTCTATCTGATCACTTTATATTTTACTATTTTTATAGATTCAAAGGATTGACTTGACTTGAAAATTCTATATAGGAAAGCAAATTAGAAGCAGAATTTGATATCTTTTATTTTAGATTAGGATTTATCAAAGTTAATGAAAAATTATGAAAATTTTATTTTGTAAGATATTTGATTTAGTTATTTAAACTAAAATTAAATATTAATTATTTAATTTTTATTTCACTATTTCTTTATGATATTATGATGAAATACCTTGCATTCTTGTAGAAAGAATTCTCAATGAGTATGCAGCGATTGTCATGATCCCTAACTCATGATCTTTGATCGAGGGAGTGATAATTAATATAGTATTAGAGTATAAGTAGATAAATTATAATACACAGAATTGGACATAAGTGTAGGAGGGTAGTACTAGGGATATTAGGATGATAACTTATATCGATTGTGACATAACTTAGAAACTTGGATTGGACACAAGTGCATTGATGGATTTTAATAAGAGTACATGATGGAAGCATAGTGGTTTGAATTATTTTTAGCTAATTAAAGTAGTAATTTGATTTGAAAAGCATTATGATGAAAGAATTAATTTTTAGGATTAGAGAATGACTTGAGGAAGAAGTAACCCTGAATTTTTAGGGACTTGAGCAAGAAAAATTTTGAGGATGATTTTTTTTTAAGGGAGGAGAATGTCATAACCAACCTATCAATCCAATTAAAGTAGCTACATAAATCTTAAAGTGGTGGAAAAAAAAAAGATAGAAAATAGAGAGAAGACACTTATTGGGAGTCTTCTTCTCTTCTCCCATTGGACTCCTAGTTAGAGTCAGAATCAAAAGCTAGGAAGAAGTCTATCCTCCAACCTCCACCTCTATTTAAAGATACCCAGTCCCTTATGAAATCCACCATTGACTGCCTCTAATCATTGTCTAGAAGAACCATCTTCCTCTTCTTGAGTTTGCCAAAAAATCACAGCTAAACATCATCAAGAAAGCCAGTAATGGCTGGCAATCTTCGATTGACCCTCCTCCCTTTCTTCTTTAGCTATTAGGTCATGGATTCTGGCCAGCAAACCATTGGATTTTTTCAAAATGATGGTTCAAATTAATTTTTCTATTTATGCTTTGATTTTTGCTCATTTTTTTATTATCTGATGGCAGTCATCACCGCTAATCACCGACCTATGATTTCTGGCTTGCACCATCATGAACTACATCCCTAGCCACCACCATCGCTAAGGATCAGAAGCTCTCCTATTCCAAGAAACAAAGGAAATGGGAAGTCCCTTGACCCACCATGAGAGAAAGAGGAAAAAGAAAAGGAAAAAAAAAGGAGAAAAAAGGAGAAAGAAAAGGAAGAGAGAATTTCTCTCTCTTCCCTCTTCCCTCTCTCTTTCTTTCCTCAAAATTATTTCTCTCTCCACTTTCTCTCAATATTTCTCTATACTTTCTTTTCCTTGAATTTTCCCTCTCTAATTTTTTTTCTCTCTCTTCGATGATTCCACTCTCTAGGATTGATTATGTAAAAGGATTACTTTTAATAATTTTGATTCAATTCTAGTGAAAAGGGTCCTCACCTGTGGTCATTGGACAGTATGTCGGTACTAATATTGATCAAACTAGATTCTTCTAAATTTAGTTATTCATAATTTTTGTTGGATTATATGTATACTAGTTCAATCATAATTTATTAAATCATTTTGATTAGACTAATTAGGATGTTGAATAGTATTGTTTGATCAGCCTTGTTCCACTTTGTTAATTTCTCTCCTCTGACATTTTCTCTTTACTTGATTTATAAAACCAGTGAAGGGTTTGTGCCCTATAGCTTTAAGTTTGAGTTGACCCGATAAAAAAATTCAAACCATCTAGTTTGATTATGATCGAATAAAATTATCATGACTAGATCGATTTGGATTATTGGATATAAATTTCGTTCATCATGTCTTTCTTGATTATTTATATTTTTTCTAATTATTGGACTTAATTATATATAGGACTGTAGTTATCTCGACAAAAAAAGTTTAATAGTGGGATACTATGATATGATCTATGAATTAAGAATTTTGAAAAAAAAATTATGAAATTATATGAATTTTTTGGAATACATGTGCGATATATAACATAATATTTTTTATATTTATTGATAAATTATAAAATATTTTCTATATTGGATTATTAATAATATATGAATATGATGCATGCATTTTGGACTACCAAACATATCTTTTTTGTTCAAAATATTAAGCAATTTATGATCAAATGTTGAATTTGATATGAATCATATCAAGTGATTTTGATGTCACATGGCTTTATGGATTATTCAAAAATATGAAATACATTTTTGAGGAAAGTATATTGATTTGAAATGAATTTTCACTCATAATCTAACTATATAACGAATCTCGCTTGTGAGAGTTAAATGCTGGTACTTTGATATCCTACTAGTGGACGGTTAAATGCTGATCCTTTGATTCCCTACTAAGAGCGGTTTAGCATTGATTTTTGATACCTTGCCAATGGGGTGGTTAAGTGCTAGTACTTTGATACCTTATCAATAAAGATGGTGCACTAATATTTTGATACCTTACTAGTAAGATGATTAATTTTGGTAATTTGATATCCTATCAATGAGAGTTCTACATTGATACTTTGATGTAGTTCATGGCTATCGAGATTAATGTGATGTTTTAAAAAAAATTAATTTTAATTTGTATATTTTGAATTGATGCACCTCTATAACAAAAAGAGCCTATAGTGATAGAATTTTAGTAACACTCAAAAAAAATTATTATTATAAATACTCTCTAGTGATGATTTTAAAAAATATTATAAAAGATATATAATATTATATTATTTTATCAGAAGTGTTACTAAAAATTATTATATAGTGATGGTATCTTATAATTACTATAAAAATTTATATTTTATTATAATAATTTAAAAATTATCATAAAAAATCTATAATATTATGATGGTTATTTATAGATATTACTAAAATTGATAATGTTATGATAGCATCATGTAAGAACAATATTTTATGGTTAAATAGAATCTAATTGGCAATATTTATAATTCTATTATAGAATATTAATTATTTGTTGATGAAATAAATTTTACTATTTATATACCAGTATATACCTAATAGTTTTTATTATTAATTATTTATAAATTATTTTTATGATAAATTAGTATCATTGCAAACTAATTTAGATTTTTTTGTGATGATAATATTTAATCACTAAATATGCATTTAAGCATTCTAGAAAAAGATATTGCTTATATTTAACAAGTTTTAAAATTAATATAATTTCCACTATATAAGTAAAAATAGTTTAATAATTAAATAAAAATAAATCATGATACGAAATCCACTATCAATATTGACTGCATAATATATCATAACTAGGTAATGATCAATAATTTAATTACTAAATATTGACCCCAAGGATAATTTTGATGGTGATCAAATATTGAAGTATCAAAAGTATACTAATATCTTTTAAGTTTTCTCAAGAATATTTTTGTAGATATAAAGCACCATTGAAATAGAATTGAAATCAGTGGAGAACACCCTGAGCTAATAAGACAAGAGTTGGAGTTAAATCCCATGCAAAAAGATCACTCAAAGAATTTAAGTCGACTCGAGATGGAATAGAGTCGACTCTGGCACATCTTAAAACTGGCACGGAGAAATGGAATAGGCCAAGCCAACTTGAGAGAGAGCTAAGTCAGCTCTTTTAGAAAAATAGAAAGAAGGTTTCTTGAAATAGGCTGGTGAGCTGACTTGGAGCAATTTTGAGTTGACTCGCATTCCAGGCAAGCCGACTCAAAATTCGGCGAGCCAGCTCTCATAGGGTATATAGAAAAGTATTTTTTAGTGATCTACTAGCGAGCCGACTTGGGGCAAATTTGAGCTGACTCCATTGAAACCAAGCTAACTCGAGGGCATTTTGAGTCGACTCCAAAAGCTCTGACAAGCATAAAGGCTAGTTTTGCACAACATTATGTTTCATCCAAAATTTTTCTCAATGGCTATTTTTCATCTCCAATGGTCAAAAATAGCTATTTTTGAGCTGAAACTTCATCAAACTTGCCAAAAATGAAATGAAAATATATAGGATATAAAAAGAAAAAGAGAAAACACTATACAAAAGAAAATGAGCTCAACTTTCAGCATTCATTATTTCAAGAGAGTTCACCTACTTCTAAACTACTTCTTGTTGACCTTTGTGAGAGCTTTACAACAAATCTGCTCAAACCAAGGAGCCTTTTCTTGTGGTACTAAATTCCTTTTCTTTATTTTCTAACAAGTTTCAGAAGGGTCTGTAACTTGGAGATAGGTTGATCCAAGCCTTAAAATTAGATTGGGAGCCTTGGGTTAAGGCTTGTAAAGGTTGAGGTTGGTGCTTCTATTTTAAAATCAACTAGATTTTAGATAGTGATCATAAGAAAACTATCCAACTATAATCTTGAGTAGATTATAGTGGAATTTTCAAGAAGGTTGCTTGGGGTGTCGACGAAGGTGCTTGGAGTGCACCAAACTACTATAAAATTGTTGTATCATTATGTATGCTTCATTACTCCTCATTTGCATTCTTCTTTACCTCTTACTTCATTGTCTTACTAGGATTAATTGATAATCTATGCACATAACTATTTTAATTTATAAAAACCCAATTCACCCTCCTTATTGGGTTGTCTAACCGGACAACAATTAGCATCAGAGCCTTGGATCTTTGCTAGAAGTTGATCCCATGATCAAAAGATAAAGATCATGCCAACTCAATTAGAAGGTTCACTTATCGAAGAGCAATCCACAAATAAGCCACTACTTTTCAATGGGACAAATTATATCTATTAAAAAGCTCGCATGTGCATCTTTACATAAGCTCTTGATTATGATATATGGAGTGTCATAATCAATGGGCTGCATGCATCCATAATTATTGTTGATGGCATTACTTCATCGAAGTTGGAAAAGGATTAGGATGAAATTGATAAAAAGCTTGTCCAACTAAATGCCAAAGCAATGAATGTATTATTAGGATTTGTGGTGCTCCTAAGCATTGGGAGGCCACTGAAAGAGTCAGAGTTTTGGCTTTGGAAGACTAGGACAGGTATGGTCTTAGAGCTAAGATAGAAGCTATCCAAGGGTGGAGGTAGTGTAGCCCTCCATGGGCTCGAGGTTCAAATATGAGGACCTTAAGGAGGCTTGGTAGGTACTCCAATGACCTGAGACATAAGATGGAGCAAAGAATCAGAGCCAGAAGAAGAATCAGCCAAGACAAGGGGCTGACACACAGGTAGGCTAGTTCGGATATGCATTCAAGTCGGCTCGGACTAAGATCGAGTCGGCTCGGAGAGAATTCAAGCAGGCTCTCTCAGGTAGATAGAAGTTAAGATTTGGATAAGACGCAGTCAAACCAGCTCGACTTCTGAAGGAGCTAGCTCGACGGTGGTGAACAGAACTGGACAGGATTTTTTGTTTGATCTTGGATTGGATTTAATCAAAGGGATCTTAAGGCTTGGTTTATTTGATTTTAAGGGGGCTAACTCATATATGGATCGGGTTTAGATCCAGGGGATGAGAGCATGGGAGATATGGGTGTACATGGGCTCAATGAGTACTTTCATGTATTGGGTTAGCCAAGAGAGCTTTTGATCGGGCCTAATGGCTATATATAAATACATAGGATGGATTAGGGTTTCATGAAGCAAATTGAAATATAGATTTTTCTCCCTCTAATCTCTCTTCTTTCTTCTCTCTAGTATTTCACCCTAGAGTTCTTGAAAAAGATCTAGAGAGGGGGGACACCTCCCTCAAGCCCTAGGAGGGAGGCACCCCATCATAGATCTAGGTGGTGGATCGATGGTTTGCTGTCCTTAGAGAACATCAAAGATCTCCTCAAGTCCATGCTAAAGATCTTGGATTTTTGCAAACAATAGTTGGTAATTGAGTGATGCCATATCAAGTTCCAACACTTGGTATCAGAGCTTGATGGTGCATGAAAGTGAATGAGAAGTCATATAGAAAGAAATCAAAAATTTGCACACCTATTCCATGGTATGTCTCATATCTACCTTTGTTCTTGCTATGGTTTGACCAATCGGAAGCAGCGGATTGAAGGTGGAGGTTGAGAGGACTAATGAAAAGAGTTTTTTCTAGGGTGAAAGGTTTGGGTGCGTGATTTGCTGATCAATCTTGGTGGAAAGGCCAGGATGTATGATGGTTAGGTGATAAGAGTTCTCTAGGAAGATGGATAGTGTGGGGCTATTTAATGGTTGAAGAGAGGTTTTTCAAGGGATAATGATCGAAGGAATGGTGAAAAGCGACTATATGTCCTTTGGTTGCAAGAAGGCAAGGAAGTAGTTAGGGATAAATTCAGAGGCTCAACCAAAGTATGGATTTGCAAAGCCTTTGGGGTGATGGAGATGAAAATTGTTGATCTGTGGAGAGTCGCAGTAGATTTAGAGGAGGTGGAAGTCCTCAGTGATTTTGGAGGTGCCCACAGGATTATGAAGTATTCGAGATGGGAGCAGCGACGGTAGAGGTCCAGTAGGTCAGGGCTGGGCAGTGGATCAGGTTTCTTCTGTAAAAACATCAAGAAGAGTTGTAGTTCAGATGGAGGATGGTTTGTATATAATAAGAAAGGACCCGAATATCTATGAGGAGATAGTGTTAAAATAAGGTAGGAAGCACTGGAGTGCTATAGTAGCACTTTTCTAAAGGTACGAGATTGAGAAAGGCTTGGAGGTGCAGTAGTCGAGGGATGTATCTTAGTAGAGTATCAGGAGGCATCTCAGGAAGATCGAGAGTAGGTCTCAAGGAGAGCCAAGGGGATCTTAGGAGCCTCAGGATGAGATAGGTGGGTCTGAGCCCAGGACAGGGTTTGAGCTATTGTTCCTTTGGGTGCAACTAAAGCGATTGTTAGTATAGAGATAGAAGACGAGAAGGGCTAGGATAGAATTTTCTAAGGTTCAGTCATTGATTTAAAGAGTTGGATGAGCTCTTGGATTTTGGAGGTACCCATGGATTATAGAGGTATCTGAGATGGCTTCAAAGGGATCCACGAAGTACGGAGGATTCGAAGGAACAGTGATGGTGTTTGAGGTGTAGCGGCAGCTTAATAGTACAACATTAGGTGCTTGGCCTCGGATGACTCAGTTACAAAGTTAGATTCTTCTATGGCATCAGATGGACTTCGATTTCAGATGGAGCATCGGATAGAGATGACTTCACCGGTGGAGATGTGACACAAGTTTAGAGCGGTGATTTGCAAAAGGACCCATATCTCAGCACCAGCACCTGAGATGCACAGTTCCAGGTGGAGTGACATGTGTAGGAGAACAGGCATAGATTTTAGGAGATTATATCAGGTGATGCAGCAAGTGCCGGTATAGGAATACTATAGGTTTTCCAAAAAAGTTTAGGAAAAGTGATGTAGCTGCTTAGCAAAAGGGATCGAACAATTCTAGGATGGTGGGAAGAAGCAAGCCAAGATCTTCAGTGGTAGAGATGGTCATCCTAAAGGCCTCAAAGGATGTATAATAGTTGAAGAGAATTAGCAGAGGTGATGTTTGCACAAGAGGCTGTCAGAGTGCGTAGCGATAGCAGGATCATGCAAGAGGGCATTACTAGTTATTTGCTAAGGCTTGGGGCACCAAGGTGGATATTGTTAGCATTTATGGTGCTCCTAAATCTTGGGAGGCCATAGGAGGAGTTAGGATGTTGACACAGAAAGACTAGGATAGGTGTGGTCCTAAGGCTAGGACAGAAGCTGTCCTAGGTCAGAGGCGGTGTAGCCCTCCATGGGCTTGAGGTTCAAGTGTGAGGACCTTGATAGAGCTTGGTAGGTGCTCCAAAGTCCTAGGACATAAGATTGAGCAAAGGATTAGAGTCAGAAGAAGAATAAGTCAAGACAACACATAGGCGGGCTATCTTGGATATGCATTTGAGCCGACTCGGACTAAGATCAAGCCAACTCGGGAAGAATTCGAGTAGGCTCTCTTAGATAGACAGAAGACATGGTTTGGGTGAGATGCAGTCGAGCCAGCTTGACTTCTAAAGGGGCCGACTTGATAGTAGCGAACAAAACTAGATGGGGTTTTCTGTCTAATCTTGGATTGGATTTAATCCAAGGGGTCTTAAGGCTTGATTTATAAGATCTTAAGGAGGCTAACTCATGTATGGATCGGGTTTAGTCCAGGGGATGAGAGCATGAGAGATATGGGTGTACATAGGCTCGGTGAGGGCTTTCATGTATAGGGTTAGCCAGAGGAGTTTTTGGTTGGGCCTAATAGCTATGTATAAATACATAGGATATATTAGGATTTCCTGATGCAAACTAGAATATAGATCTTTTCTTCCTTTAATCTCTCTTCTTTCTTCTCTTTAGTATTGCTGCCCTAGGGTTCTTGAAGAAAACCTAGAGAGGGGGGGCGCCTCCCTCAAGCCCTAGGAGGGAGGCGCCCCTTCACAGATCCAGATGGTAGATCAGTAGTTCACTGTCCTTAGAGAATGTCAAAGATCTCTTCAGGTCCATGCTACAAATCCTAAATTTCTGCGAATAATAGTTGGTATTAGAGTGGTGCCATATCATGTTCCAACATGTATTTTATTATGCCCTTGATGCCAACAAGTTCAACCAAATTTCCACTTATAATTTAGTAAAGAGAATTTGGGATAGACTTAAGGTAACTCATGAAGGCACAAATCAAGTTAAAGAATCAAAAATCAATATGCTTATGCATCAATATGAATTATTTAAAATGAAACCTAATGAATGTTAGTGATATCAACTCCTATGATACCACTTGTTGAAGATTTAGTATCAGATTATTATGGCAGAAAGCAAAAAAAAAAAAAAAATAATTAAGTACGTGGATCAACTTAAAAGCTCATCTTCACGAGACATACAAAGCTCCACTATGTAAAAGAAAACATAAGTACAAGAGGAGAACATCCACTCTCAACTTATCGTACATAAATCTTTTTCAACTAGAAGCTACCCTCATAAAATCTCTCTTAGAATCCCAAGAAGACCCTCAGAAGTTATAAGATGCTTTACTCTCACGGCCTCCATGCCAGATGCTATGCATCTATTACTTCTCTCTCATGCGGGTTGCACGTACTCGACACTCTACCAAACTCCTCTTGATGGATGCCTGATCCTCTTTACGTGCCTCTCATGCTACACGCGCCACCTCTAGCCACACCTCTTGCTCCACAGCACGTCATACCTTTAAATTATGAGCTCAAAAGTGGCGCTCCTAGGTCTTAGAAATATGACAAGACAGATCATGGAAAGATGTGAGCAAGCTGGAAGAGAAATTAGCCTAAGTAATAAAGTTTAGAAACTTAGCCGGCTCATCTTAAGACTAGATCGGCTAAGTTGGAAACTGGACCAGCCCAGTCTGGCTGATTAGCAAAGTTCAAGAACTTAGCCACCTTACCTTGAGACTGGGTCGGCTAAGTTGGAAATTATGCCAGCTCAGTCTCAGACTGAGCCGGCTATGTCTCAGAGAAAAATCTAGATAGAAAGTGGTATTTTTGGACTATTGGCATGGTACACAACTGGGGTTAGCTGGTTCAATCTAAAACTAGACCGACTCAATTTTTGCAGGTCTATTTTGTGTACGTTGGTTGTTTGGATATGAGAAGTTTTTCTATGACCTTGGAGCTTGACCCTTTCGTAAAGTATATATATACTAAAAATAGATCAAGATTATAGATGATGCTGAATTCATTGAAATAAAGCTCTTTTCTCCTAGAAATCTCTACTACTTTTTTCTCTATTCCTTGAATCCATTGATTGTGCTTCCATAGTAATCTCTAAGGAGTTCTTTCTTGTTGCTTGGCTGATCACCAGCGGCCATGCTAGTCCATGTGTGGAATCAATTTTTATAATAATTGATATCAAAGCATTGTTGTGTGGAAGAAAGGAAGACATCTAGGATTTCTACATACATAATTTGTTGCACCAGATTTTACCCTAAAAATATTTTATTTGCTTTATGGTTGTCTCTAGATTGAGGTGGAGATTTCTTACATGGAGGAACGATGATACAAAAAGTTTGAAAAAGGATCTAGGACATTTAGATCTTCTTTGAAGGATAGTTTTGCTGGTGTGTAATCGTGAAAGGGTGTTAGGATTTTGTTCTTGACTTGCTTGAAGTCATGGGATCAAGTGGACTCAAGATGATTTTTGAGAAGTTCGACGATAAGAAAAACTTTACCTTGTGGCAGTAAAGGGTAAAGGACTTATTGGTTCAGTAGAGGATCTACAAGATCTTGATAAAAAAAAGTCGAAAATGATCAATGCTGAGGATTGAAAAAAGTTGGAGAAAATTGCTTTTAGCACAATTAGAATGTGCTTGGCGATCAGGTGCTACCCGAGGTTTGCACAAAGACCATAATAAATGGACTTTGGACGAGACTGGAGAACACATAAATGGAAAAGAACATGACGAATAAGCTACGGTTGAAGAAATAGTTGTATAGTTTGAGGATATCCAAAGGCGGAGATCTTATTGCACATATGCAAAGGTTCAATTAAGTGTGTTCTAAGGTAATGAGTTTGGATGTGAAGATTGACGAGGAAGATCAGGCATTACTGCTACTTTATTCTCTATCAGGCTTGTATAATGGTCTTATAACAACTTTAGTTTATAGAAAGAAGATCCTAAACTATGAAGAAGTTGTTGGTGTGCTAAGATCGAATGAGCAGAGAGAAAAGATCTGCAAGGAAGATCCCAAGTTTGAGATCTTGGCTGTGAATGAAAGACAGGAAAGATCAAAGGAGAAGATAAGAGAAAAATCCAAAAGCAGGTCAAAGTCTCAGGATTAGAGGAAGACATTGAAAAGTTATAAATATCATCAGCCTGAACACCTGAGGAGAGATTGTCCCCTTTTGAGGTTAGAAAAAGAAAAGGTCAGCAAGAGCGATGATACAGTTTTGATGAGTAGTAAAGAAGACCTGCTAGTTGTATCAGATGGTTCCACAGAGTACCATACTATGTGGATATTGGATTTAGCATGCTAGCACCACTATACTTCTCATTGGGAGTGGTTCTCTACCTACCAAAAGATCGATAGAGCAAGTGTCAGCCTTGGAGATGATCACCTATACAGAGTAGCTGGAGTTAGCTCAATCAGGCTGAGGATGTATGATGGAATCATTCATACATTATTAAATGCAGGCATATACTAAAATTGAAAAAGAATTTGAATTCTTTGGGCTACTTGAAGGAGTAAGATTATGCTTTTAGTAGCTAGGCAGGAAGTGGATGTCTAAAAATTTTCAAGAAAGCTTTGGTGGTGATGAAAGTTAGAAGACTAAGCAACAATCACTACTACAAAAATGATCTATGGTAGCGATTTTCGAAACCACTATCATAGATCCTATGGCAACCATTTTCGAAATCGCTACCATAGATCCTATGGTAGCGATTTTCATTAACCGCTGCTATAGGTTGGACCTATGATAATAATTTTTGTAACCGCTGCTATAGGTCTAAAATATAGCAGTGGTTAATGAAAACCACCACCGTAGGTCAGACCTATAGCAGCGGTTATAAAAAATCACTGCCATAGGTCGACCTATAGCAGCGGTTCATTGTAACCGCTGTTATAGGTCGAACCTATAGCAGCGGTTAGTAGGAACCACTGCCATAAGTTGGATCTATAGCAATAGTTTGTAGGAACCGCTGCTATAAGCTTATTTATGGCTGCGATTAATTATAACCACTATCATATTTTTTTTTTTTTAAAATATTATATAATTTTAAAATTTAATTCCCATCTTCATCATTCATTATCTAAATAATTATCATTAGGGTGTCATCATAAAAGGTTGCCTCGATCCGATGGCCCTAGCTTCGTTAATCAGAAAAATTTGATTTCGACGATCATGAATGACGATATGATGATCTGATAGATGGAGACCTCTGATGGATTCAAAAACCTGCAACGATGATCTCAGTGATGTTTGTAATGTACTATCAAAGATTCACTTCAATCGGATATCATTATCTTTGTCAATTTTGTATAGATTAGTTTCGACTGTTAAATGATAAATGAGTGATCAAAGGATCAAATGGTGTCTGATTATGAGATAATTTTTTTATAAATAATCTTGTCTACTACTTTAATTATTTTTTATAGTGGTGATTATAAAATTTAACTTATGAGATGAAGAATGATTTAAAACTATACATCTCCTGATAACCATTCTAAAACTTCACTGATTGTTATGCTCGTACTTTTACAATATCTGCTTAACATGAATAGTTTATATGAAAATGATTTAAATTTTACTATCATCACCATATAAAATAATTAAATTATAACAAAGATCGTTTAACTAAAAATTCTCTCATAATCGAATTTTGTTTAACCCTTTGATCGCTTATTTTTAATTTAACGATCGAAATCATTCCATACTAAATTGACCATGATAACGATATCCGATTGAAGTGAAACTTTGATAGTATGCTACAAACATCATCAAAATCATTGTTGTAAATTTTTGGATCCATTGGAGGTCTCCATCTATGAGAATATCGCATCGTCATTCATGATCATCGATATCAAATTTTTTTGATTGATGAAGCTAGGGCCATCAGATCGAGGCAACCTTTTGCAATGATATTCTAATGATAATTTTTTAGATAATGAATGATGAAGATGGGCATTAAATTTTTAAATTATATAATATTTAAAAAAAAATTATTTTCAACCTACGGTAATGTTATCAAAAATTGCTGCTATAGATCTATAGCAACGGTTATAGAACTACTGCTGTAGTCTATGGCAGTGATTTTGGATAACCACTGCTATAGATCTATAATAGTAGTTCGATAATTACTACTGTAGGTTTGGTTAAAAATTTTTAAATTTTTTCTACTTTCCTCCCGTGTGCACTCAATCTCTCTCTCTCTCCCCCCTCCTCTCCATCACCAATAAGGCTTCTTCCCTCCTAACCAACGCCGCCCCTCCTTCCTCATCCCCCTCCGCCCCCCCATCACCGACCGCCCCTCCCCGCCACCCGCCATCCCCAACCCGGCCCCCACCCCCACACTCCCTCCGATCGTCCCTCTTCTCCCCATCCCCGGCCGCTCCTCCCCGCCACCCCCCACCCTCCCCTCCTTCCCCCATCCCCGACCGCCCCCTCCCCGCCACCCTACCACCCCCAGCCCCACCATCTCCGGCCACCCCTCCCCACCACCCTCCACCCGGTCCCCCACCCTCCCTCGGCCACCCCTCCTTCCCCCCATCCCGACCGCCCCTTCCACCACCCTGCCCCCTCCCCACCCCCATCCTCGCCCCCCCCCCTCATCCGACCCCCCCCACACTCCCCGATCGACCCCCACACTGCCTTAGGCCTTAGTCACTATGCCTATCCCCATCCTCACCCCTGCTCTCTCTCTTTCCTCTTTCTCTCTCTTCTCTATCTCACTATCTTGCTTTTATTTCACAGGTTACCTCTAGTGCCATCGTCCTCTTCTAGCATCATCACCGATGACCCTCGGAGCTTTCGGTGCGATCCACTCTCTATAGCCATAGGTATAATTTTTTTTAATTTTATAGTATTATTTATTAATCATGTATATTTATAATAATTTATAAAATATTTATAATAAATATTATAAATATTTATTATAAATATTATAATTATCTACATGTCGTAGTTTTTGGATTATGCCGTGGTGGTAGCCTTGGGCTGTGCCATGTCGATAGCTATGGACTAGATTTGTCAATGGGTTGGGTTTGGATCGAAATCTGGATATTCAGATCCGAATCTAATTTTAATTACTGATACCGAATCCAAATCTGAATATCCGATGGGTCTGTACTTAAAGTACTAGACCCAAATCGTAATGGATCTTGGAAGGTCGGATCCAATTTTAGGATCCGAAACTAAGAAATAGAGAGATTAAGAAGGAGACTGACAGATTGAGAGAGGGAGGGACCGGTCGCTCGTTGGCCGTCGGTAAGGGAGACCGAGAGTGGGAGGGAGGGAGGGAGGGAGGGGGTCTGGCCTCGCCCCATCACCGATGAGGAAGATCGAGAGAGGGAGAGAGGAAGGAGAGGATCTGACCTTGCTGTCATCATTGGGAGGGAAAGGGTCCTGCCTCACCACCATCATTGGGAGGGAGGGGGTCCGGCCTTGCCGACGAGGGAGATCGAGAGTGGGAGAGTGGGATATCGAGAGAGCGAGAGAGGGAGGGAGGGAGTCCAGCCTTACCGACAAGAGAGATCGAGAGAGGGAGGGATGGGGTCCGACCTCGTCGGTGAGGAAGATCGAGAGATGGAGAGAGGAAGATCGAGAGATGAAAAAATTGGAAGGAAGGGGTTCGGCCTTGCCACCATCGTCGGTGAGAGAGATCGAGAGAGGGAGTGATCGAGGGGATGGCACACAAGTGAGCTGGCTCGGATACGCAGTCGAGCCGACTTGGGCCATGATCGAGCCGACTGGGGAGGATGCAAGCCGGATATCTCAGGCATAGAGTCGGCTGTCTCAGGCATGGAGCCGGCTCGACTTTTGAGCGAATAGAATTTAATATGTCTCTCTAAGGTTCCAACTTTAAGCCCTAAGGTGCCACCATCATCTACTTTATTTTTCTTTTAGGTTTCTGAATTAACACCTAGGTTCGTGCAAGAGATCAGATCTATGACTGTTACGGCCCAAGCCAGCTGGGGGAGGACCCGAGCCGACTGTCTTAGGTACGGAGCTAGCTCGACTTCTGAGCGAATAGAATTTGATATATCTCTCTAAGGTTCCAACTTTAAGCCCTAAGGTGCCACCATCATTTACTTTATTTTTTTTTTAGATTTTTGGATTAACACCAAGGTTCATGCAAGAGATCGGATCTATGATTATTGCTCATTCATAATTATTTATGAATTTAATTCATATTGTAGAATTTATTGCATAATATTTTTTGGATGTTTATATCTTGTTGCTTTTGTTTACTGCATTGCATAACGATAGACCCATCAATTGATTAGTGTACATAATCTCCGACATCTATACAATTATATGTAATTATATGGATTAGAGAATTATGTACAATGATCAATTGATTGTCCAATATTGATAGTTTGAAAATTATAGATAATTCTATAGATAATTACAGTAATCAAATGGTATACTAAGGATTTTGAATGAAATTTTGGACAGTATTTTTCTTTTGTTCTCCTTACATGGGAGAACTAAGAAAAAATGCTACCGAAATTTCCTTCGATCTCTGTTGCATATCATTTGATTACTGTAATGAATTTATAGAATTAATGTAATTTTTGAATGGGATAGGACCTATCTTTACCTATTAGTTGATGATAGGGTGCATTTATTGTATATCTAAAAATAATATTTAATCTGCGTTCCATATATGATTTACTTGCAGTATCATCATTTTTAAAATGGATACGGGATGGATGAAGTTTAGTAGGCTCTCGCCAGAATATGAGGCTAGACCTCAAAAATTTCTTGATTATGCTATAAAAAAATTTGGAGACCATGGACTGATACAATATCCTTGTAAAAGGTATATAGGTGAGCCATGGCTACCTCGTCAAGATGTCAATGATCACCTCAGTATTTATGGCTTTAAAGCCGATTATGAAATTTGTAGGGACCAACATGATGAGGGTAGGCCGCAAGGAGGCAATCAACCTAAAGGGGGAGTGGAACAAATGGTTCGTGATATTTTTTTATTTGTTGGCCACAATGATGGTGCATCTACGTCCATGTCTGATCTTGTGATTGGTCGAATGATAAATAATGAGGATGTGGAGAAGGTCTATAAGTTGATGGAGGATGCTAATGTTTCATTATATCCTGGATGTGAAAAGATGGAAAAGCTCGAGTTCTTAATCTAGTTGTATCATGCAAAATACTCCAATGGGTTCAGTAATAATGGAGTGAACTACATACTAGAGCTTTTGGAGGACATTCTTCTGGATGATGCATGAATTTCGAAGAATAATTATGAGACATCGAAGATTATTGAATAGTTGAGCTTTACTTATACTAAGATACATGCATATCCCAATGATTACATGCTCTATTGGGAGGAGGATGTCAACTGCAATGAATGCTTGAGGTGCGATGTATCAAGATGGAAATAGAATAAAGATGGCACATTGACTCATGTACCTCAAAAGTTGATGTGGCACTTTTTTTGATTTTGAGACTATAAAAGTTATTTATGTCAGCAAAGACATCGAAAGATATGAGATGGCATGAAGAGGAATGAACAAAAGATGATGCATTGAGGCATTCAACTGATGGAGAGGCATGGCAGAAGTTTAATGAATTACATCCTGACTTCGCATAAGAGATACGTAATGTGAGGTTGGGCTTGTCATGCGATAGTTTCAATCCGTTCAAGCATATGAATACTATTCATAGTGTATGGCTAGTATTTATTCATGTTTACAACCTCCCATCGTAGATGTGTATGAAATATTTTTTGCTTTCATGATAGTGCTCATCCCTGGACTGATGGAGGTAGGTAATGATATTGATGTTTATTTACAGCCTCTTATTGCCGAGCTGAAATAGTTATAGAGCATTCAAGGTGCTCCAACTTTTGATGCTTTGCTAAATGAGTTATTCTCCATGCGCACAGCGCTTTTATGGACAATAAATGACTTTCCAGTCTATGCCCTAATGTCAGGTTGGAGCACCAAAGGTGAGCTAGCATGCCCGATCTATAGAAGAAATATCCGATCTAGAAGGTTGACACATCGGAGGAGCTTTAGCTATGTGGAGCATCAATATTTCCTCCATCGAAACCATCCATACAGAAGGGATGCACGCTCCTTTGATGGCACTGTTGAAGAAGGTGAGGCACTTAGTCGAATGTCTGGAAGTGAAGTACTTAGAGAGTTGGATGGTCTCAGTGTTGAATTTGAAAAAGGTGATCCAATTGATGATAAAAAAAGAAAGCGTCGATCAAAGAAAGATGACACACACTTTAATTGGAGGAAAAAGAGCATCTTCTTTGACTTGCTATATTGGAAGACAAACTTATTACGCCACTGCTTAGATGTAATGCATATTGAAAAGAATGTGTGCGAGCTCCTTTTGGCAAGAATCTTGAATATCAAGGATGACTTGAATTTTTGACTTGATTTGAAAGAATGGGATATTAGAAGATCACTCCATCTAGAGTCGGTAGGGGGAGAATAGTGGAGGCTTTCTCATGCATGCTATGTTATGAATGCCTCCGAATGGTCCATATTTCTTCGTGTGTTGGAGAACATAAAGATCCTAGATGGATACTCAAGTAACATATCAAAGCGTATGAATAGTAAGGATGTCAAACTTGGGGGATTGAAGACTCATGATTATCATGTACTGATGCAGGAATTGATCCCAATAGCTATTCGCCGTGTGTTGCCAAAAAATGTTAGAATGATGGTTATTCATCTTGCAACTTTTACAGAGATATTTGTACAAAGAGGTTGCTTAAGAAAGACGTGAAGAAAATGAAGACAAGGGCGGTGACTATATTATGTGATCTAGAGAAGATATTTTCACCATCATTTTTCATGATTATGATGCATCTCACCGTGCACCTTGTAGGAGAAGTTGCACTTGGAGGCCCAGTATTCTATTGATGGATGTATCCTACTGAGAGAAATATTCAAACTCTAAAATCTTATGTAAGAAATATGAATTGCCCGAAGGGATCTATAGCAGAAGATTGTTTGGGTTAAGAGTGTATGAATTTTTATACCATGTACTTAAACAAGCTCGAGACACATCGTAATCGGCTAATGAGAAATCAGGATGATTAGTGTGAGTCAATTAAGCTTGTATTTGAGTCCATTCCATAGTTAGATGGACTTTTCACTTCATACCACTTCACTGATTTGAGCATTGAGGAAAGGGATAAGGCACACCACCACGTGCTCTTCAACTATAATGTCATTGAGCCATACATAAGGTGAGTTACTCAGCATTATTTATTTCATAATAATTAAAAAAAATATTCAATTATACCTAAATTTGTTCTTTATGCATGCAGCAAATACAAGGAGGTCATAAGAATAAAATATGACGCTCTAAGTATGCGGGAGAAAGAGAAAATGCATAGCAACGAATTTTCTGAATGGTTGAAAGATCATGAAAGTGATTATATATTCTTGCATGGTACAACTTATTAGAACATGTTTACTAATTATGTGTCATTTTCTTAATTAGGTGTGGAGATTGTCACTCGATGATGTGAGCCCTGAAGTGCATGCTTTTTCAATGGATCCTAATCATATCGTGCGTGAGTATAAACAGCTCGTCATTAACAGCTATAGGTTTAATATTCACAGCAGATCCATAAATATGGCAACACAAAATAGTGGTATCATGTTAAGCACCACCACTAGGTGTTATGCTAGCTCGAGGGATTCACAGCCTCGTACGGAGGATTTGAACTATTATGGCATGGTGGAGAAGATAGTCATCTTGGACTATTATTCTAAAGGAAGGATCGCGTTGATGAAGTGCGATTGGTTTGATACCTTATCACAGTTTGGGATGAAGACTGATGAGTGTGGTTTTACTCTCGTTAACATGCAACTCCATCTCTGCACTGGAGAACCGTATATACTTACCTTCCAAGCTAGTCAAGTCTTCTACGTTAGTGATTTCTTGGAGCCTCAATGGAGTGTTGTTGTGAGGATGGTGCCTAGGTATATTTTTGATGATACTGAAGTTGATGACGATGTTGGACCATGTATGCAAAATGCTCCTCTAGGACAAAACTTATCTAGTACTGTCGAGATTCTAGACACATTTATCAAAAGTGATGGTGATGTCCATATTGTAGATGCTACTAGACGATGACTTCAACATTCTGGTATAAATTATTAAAGTCTAATTATTGATTTTTATTTAAATTTTTATTTATATCTTTCTTATTTTAGTCAAAGAGCTCTCTTTCTTCTGATCTTTGGAAGCTTAAGAAAAATGTGTGCCATACCGGAAGGCCATGCCGTGTCGTGCCAGTAGGCCGTACCATACCATGCCGTGCCAACCACTAAGAGACCTTCATCTGGTATAAATATTAGAGACTACTTATTGATACTATACTAATATTATTATTCAACATGTTATATTGATTAATGTTCATTAACGTTGTAGGTCACGATGGTACCAAAATGCCATCTAGCTTTCATCCCTGCCTCTTGGTGGATTACACGTAGTTCAGAATCTGAGGAGCAGTCGAAACATACTCCATCCACCTCAGCATGTGTTTTGGAGTCATGGACTTTGAGGATATGTTGGCCTACGTTATAGCTCCAGCTCCAGCTCTGGCTCTAGCTCCAGCACTAGCTCTGGCTTCGACTCTGACTTTCGATGACGACGACGATGATATAGATTTTAGAAACTTTTGATATATTTTATTTTTTTTAAAAAATATTATAATAAATTTTAGTATTTTAGAATAATTTTTATGTTTATTATATTTTCTTATATTATATATCTATATTTATCAGATAAAATATATAAAAAAAATAAAAATTTTAATTTTTTTAATTATTCAAGATCTACGATAGTTGTTTTATAATCATTGCCATATCTGTGCCAACCGCTGCCATAGATCTATGGTGTAAATAATGTCAATCACTGCATTAGACCTATGGTAGTGGTTAAAAAATCGCTGCTATAGATTACCTATGGCAGCAGTTATGTAACCGCTATTATAGATAACCTATGGCAGTGGTTACATAAACACTGCTATAAGTCAATCTATTATAGTGATTTATAAATTACTGCAATAGGCTATCTATGACAGCGGTTCAAACAACCACCGCAACAATCGCTGCCATAGATCTATAGTGATGGCTGCAGTAGCAGCGATTAAATAACCACTACCATAGCTTATGACAGCGATTTTTTGGGCTACGGCAGCAGTTATGAACCGCTGTCGTAGCCTTTTTTATAGTAGTGAATCTTTATAGAATGAAGGCTCAGTGGTGAATAATTGTGTAGAGGTGCAAGCAGCAGCATAGGAGGAGCAGCTCTTATATCGGCTGTGGCACTATCGGATGGATCACATGAGTGATCGAGGGCTCACAGAACTTAGCAAAAGAGAGATGATCCCAGTCTTGAAGAAGGATGGCATAGATTTATATGAGCCATGCATCTTTAGCAAATAGCATAAGATAAAGTTTTCCAGTAGTATCAAGCACAGCGAAGAAGTGTTAGATTTAGTGCACTCGGATGTGTGGGGACCAACTCCTATATCAACTAGAGATGGGGCAAGATATTTTGTCACTTTCATTAATGATTTCTCAAAAGGGTGGGTTTATCTGATCAGAGAAAAGTCAGAGATGTTTGTTCGATTCAGAGCCTGGAGAGCTAAAATTGAGAAGAAGTCAAAAAGACATGCGAAGTATCTGAGGTCGGATAATGGAGGAGAGTATGCAAGCCTGGAGTTCAGAAGGTATTGTGAGGAAAATGGTATCAAATGCCATTACACAGTAAAGATGACTTCTCAATAGAATGGTATCATGAAAAGAATGAATCGAACACTGACCGAGAAGGCATGGAGTTTAAGATTGCAGACATCACTTCCAAAATCCTTTTGGGGTGATTCTTTAACTTTCTCTGATTTTTTTGTGAATAGGTTCTCTCACCACAAGCTAAATGAAGGCATTCTAGAGGAGATCTAGAGTGGAAAGAAGGTGGAGCTTGGACACCTGAAGATCTTCGGTTGCCCAATCTATGCACATGTGGAGGCAACCGAGAGGAGTAAGTTGGATCTTAAGTCTCAAAAGATGATATTCACAGGATATCCACAAGGAGTCAAGGGATACCAGCTATAAAATCCTGAAACATAAAAGGTAGTGATCAGTAGGAACATCATTTTTGATGAAAAGAGCATCTTGGAGAGGCCTGAGAGTATAGGAGCAACTAGAAAAATATAGATAAACAGTGATGGCCGATCAGAGAATGATAGCATGCAGGTTACATCCACTTATAGGAATGTTTCTATTGAGGTGGAGTTGGGCAGAAAAGTTATCTCAGATTGAAAATCAGCATGAAGGACCAATAACTTAGATAGATGTGCAGGATCAGCCATATATTGCAAATAGAGATTTACTAATGGGAGTGGCTATTAGATATATGTGCCCTAGAAGTCAGAATTGACTGACACTTGTAATACACTTCTAGGGGCAAAATTGTAATTTTGACTATTATCAATAAAACGTATTATTTTCTATCACATATATGTATTTAGTGTCTGTGATACATCCTTTGAGTTAATGGTAATGATAATTTATATTTTCAAGAGTTGAAAATTTAAGACATGAATAATCATTATTAACTCATAAAATGCTCCCGACCATAGGATCATCACGAGGATGGTGATTGATCCGAAAGATTGGTGTACAATCACTTCTCTTTAGTAGATGAGTCTTGAGTCTACGGTGTGGAGACATCGGAAGCGAGAGTACAGGTACTCGTTAGAGAATGAGGGCACTGAGCGTGACCACCTCGAGTAGTCATTAGGAAGTCTACCTTCTCGTCAATGACTGACTCGATGCTATAGTGGTGTGTCTGGTTCTTTGACCTGAGGTGCATCGATAGTTCACCTTGAGGGTGTTATAGTTTGACTACACCATAACTCGGTCTCCTAGCCATATGGAAATCCTGAGGTGTATGTTGGCTATAGCATGTTCATTGTAGGAACTGGATTGCATCAAGATGGAATCTATCTACCTCGGTGGTAGAGGAGCAGCCCTATGATGATCATGAGAATCAAGTCCAGAAGCCCATGGCCATGGTAGAGTGAAATAATAGAAAGAGTTTCTATTTAGGTTTTCACATCGGACTTGAATCGAATGATTACATCATATGACAGAAACTAGGGTTTGACGAGTTCACCTTAACCCTAATCTGATCGGGGCTCAAGATAGAAGAACTTAATCACACAGGTAGCTGCACCAAGAGGTTCGCATTCAGCTCTGATGGGTTGCCACCATATACTGCTAGGTGTCACTGGTGGATTTTGGGAGCAATTAGAATGATTTAGATGATCGATCATTCTAGCTGTTCGAATCAGAAGAGTTCTGATCCATCGAAAGGAGTTTCGATGATGTCGATGATAGAGATCATGACATATCCCATTACCATACAGAACTGAACCTAACTGGGTCACACAAACAAGGGTTTGAATCTGGTGATCATCAATTGAACTGATCTAGTTCAATTGATCTGAATGAGATTCAATTAGGTTCAAGAAAATCGTGCTAGCACTCGATTGAACCTAACGTTCTTCTTTTACTATCATAAATAGTTGTCCTGACTGAGCCAAAGGAGTTTGTGCTCAATCAGAGGCCTTCACTTGGTCTGACTGGAGCCTGTCCAGGTCAGAAAAGGGTTGTCTTATTTTGTAAGACAATACCTACCATTTTTGGTCACCTGCCATTTCTCATCCTTTGACTTTGGTCAAAAGTTGACCTTTGACTGGTCAAATGTTGACCATTGATACTTTGACTTTTGTCCACATGTCATGCACCTATTGGAGAGCTGGTGGGGGCTTGTCCCCCTGCCAGAACCTGGCAAGGAGGAGGGCGCACGCCACCCTTGGCGTGTGCCCAAGCTGGAGGAGGGCGCCCAGGAGTCCCTGTTGGATAGGGACTCCATCTCCTTTTTGGATTCCAATTAGACTTCTTCTAAGAACCAAGTTTGACTGATCTTAGGCACCATCTAAGGAGGAATCCAAGGGACTCTATTCCCACCAATCAGATTTAGATCTGATTTCACAAAGGATTGTGATTGGTTGGGAAGAAGAGGAGTTGGATCACGCATAGTCTATAAATAAGACCCTGCGCCCAACTCAAAAAGCAATTGAAAAATTCCCATGCCCCAAGGCTGCCTCTCCTCTCCTCCTCCATGCCAAGTCCATCTTCTCCCTCTCCTCTCCATGCCCAAAGGAGTTTGGGATCTTAGTTGGTGCAATCCAGATAAGAGAAAGGCGACAGAAAGCTAGAAGGCTGCACTGCTGCAAAGGACAACTGCTGATCTTCAAAAGGTGTTTTGAAGATCCTCCAGATCAGATCAGATCTAATTTTTGGAGACATGATAGAGAAGAAGAGGATCTCTAGATCCAAGCTTGAGTGGATACCGGTAGAGGCCAGGCACTTGCGTGGCTAGATCCAGAACCTTCCGCTGCTTACAGGATCATCAATGGGTAATAGGATTACCCTACATCAAGGTAAATTAAATTTGATTTAATTTATCTTAAATTTTATTTTTATTATTAAAATAATAAGAATTAGATCTAAAATATCTTAGATCTAATTTGGATCAAAAGAAAAATTTTTTTTTTAAAATATATCTCTTGATCTGATCAGATCTGAACGAACCTGGTCCGAAAAATCAGGATTTTCCTTCAACTGGTATCAGAGCCAAGGTTCTAAAAGTATTTAGATCTAATTTTAAATTTATTTTAATTAGAAAATAAATAATTTTAGATGTCACATGAGATGTGATCAGATCTAAAATCAGAAAAAATTAAAATTAAATGATTTGGATCTAAGATTAGAAAATATGCATGACTAGTTCTAAAATAGAATAGTTCTATAGAATAGTCTTGCATGTTTTTAATTTAATTTGATTAAATCATATTTTAGATCTATTTATTTACTATTTTTTGATATTATAATTATTATAATAACATCTAAAAAATAGTAAATAAAAATTATTTAATTTTAAACATCATATGAGATATGATTGATGCATGTCTAGACTAGTTGTAGAATAGTTCTACATAGTTGTCTAGATTAGAGTTTATTTTGATAAGATCAATTTAAATCTAATTTTTTAGATTATTATGAGATAATTTAGATCTAAAAATATGCATGATTCGATACATGAGATGTATGCAAAATATGCCATGATTAGATCTAATTTGTATATGAGATATATGATATAGATCTAAAACTATTTTGTAGTATTACATGTTCCTGATTAAGGCGTTCCTCTTGGCCGTCCGGTCATAAGAATGAAGAAGGGTTTAAAGGCCCTCTCCTTCCATCCGATGGGGATGTTCTTATGATGTGTAGGGGTGCTGCGTGTTCGTCCTTAATCAGAAATCCAAAACTTACTTTCTGCAAAACTAATCCTAGATCCTGAAACCCTAGGATTTATTGTGCATATTTTATTTATGAACCCTACTTAATTAAAAAATTAAGATTATGGAATATTAATTAGGTCTAAAATTGAGAATTTTAGATCTAAGACATATTCATAATACTGGGTTCGGGCTTGGGTAGCTCAATTAGGTCTAAGCGGTTGATCAAACCGAATCAAGAGTTGGTTAGATGGGATCAACAATGCTTAAATTGACCAGCCTAATAGGATTAAGTCTGGGTCAAGATCGAGTCACGATCAAGCAAGACCTAATTAGGCTCAGAGGTTAGAGTCTGGATTGTAGGCTAACCCAATTGGTTCTGGCTCAACAATTTGGTGTCTAAGGTAAGTTTGGCACATACGACCGACTGGATTTTTAATTGGGAAGCTACTCGACCTGAATGCATTCTTGTACGAGTTAATGGCATATTCCCTTCCACCGGATCTCACTTACCTGGCCATATCTGTTGACACAGTTCTGATTCTGAGGTGGTCAATAATCCGAGCTAACCCATGCCACTAGGTTAGTCATAATTGTTATGACTATGACAAGTCTAGTTTAATGAGACCTGAATCAATTCTCCCTAAGAAAAGATTAAGTCTGAGGTCTTCCACCATTGTAGATGTGCGGGCCCTTCCCGGGGTTGATTGTTCTCGACTGGATACAGTGGCTCAGTTGCACCGGAAAGATGCAACCATGTCTATTAGGCATTGGATGCTATGGGCTGGAGGATGAGTTGGGCTCAATATTTCGGATACGGTGAGAGACTCAATTAGGAATCCAGTCTGTGCAAATGGTGGGTCTGACTTAACTAAGGAGTGGATCAATATTTTGGATACGGTGAGATTCATGAATTAGAGACCAAGTTTGGGTGCACCATGATTAGAGAATCATTGAACAAGAGTTGTTCACTCATTGGCTAACCCATCACCAATAACTGTTAGGTGAGGTGATGAGTCAGTTGGTGAGACCGCACCACCCACTAGAAATCATTAATCATGGAGATTTTTGCATCTCTACAGAGGGAGTGTAGGGATCCGAGAAAATAGTGGAAGCTAATTTGTTTAAAAATAAAATTTTTAAATAAATTGGTCAAGTCATAATTACAGTATCTAACTAGAATCTTTGACTCTCTATAGGAAAAATATCTGCGTCCAACCCATTAGCACGTATCCTGGACACACATAGACTGACCGGACCCAATTATAAAGATTGGCTCAGGAACTACAAAATTCATTTTGGGTTCGAGAAGTTAACCCATGTATTGGACCAGGACCCTCCCACCTTACCAGCCCGTCCATCCACTGAACAGAGAGCGTCTCTGAAAAAATGGATAGACGAAGATAATAAGGCCAGATATTACATGTTGGGCTCGATGTCTGATGAGCTCCAGCGCCAACATGAAGATATCGGGACTGCTCGCCAAATGTTGGCTCACCTGCAGGAGATGTTTGGTGAACAGAGTCGCGCAGCCAAGTATCAAGTCACGAAATGACTTTTTAAGGCTAAGATGCGTGATGGGCAGTCAGTCCAAGATCACTGTCTGATGATGATCAAGGACATGGAAGAGCTTGAGAAGCTCGGTGTGAAGTTAGACTTGGATCTGCAGAACGATATTATTCTGCAATCCTTGACTGATGCATATGGGCAATTCATCATGAATTACCACATGCATAAACTTCAAAATTCCTTGGCCGAATTAATGAATATGCTGGTCACCGCTGAGCTTTCTATGAAAGGTTCTAAAGGCTCAGTTCTTGCTATGGAACGGACTTCTTCCAAAAGAAAGTCTTATGAAAAGAAAAAGAAGTCTGTGAAAAAGCAAGAAGGTGGAAGGAGCAAAGAAGAAGAAGGCAGAGCCGAAGAAGAAGGCCGATGTCAAAGGAAAGTGTTTCCATTGCAACAGCGACGGCCATTGGAAGCGGAACTGCCCTACTTACCTGGCCACCCTGAAGAACAAGAAGGAAGGTCCTTCTGGAGGTATGCTCGTTATTGAGTCTAACCTTACGGTTTCTTCTGCATCCAGTTGGGTGCTTGACTCTGGTTCTAGTGCTCATCTGTGCACTTCCATGCAGGGTCTTGAGGATAGCAGGAGGCTGAGGGATGGAGACATGATCCTACGCATCGGTAATGGAGCAAGAGTTGCTGCAGTAGCCGTGGGAACATACCCTCTTCGATTACCATCTGGTTTAGACTTAGTTTTGAAAGACTGTTATTATGTGCCTGCAGCTAGCAGGAATTTGATTTCTGTTTCATGCTTAGCACTAGAAGGCTATGTGATTACCTTCTTTAAGGACCATTGTAACATTCTTTATGAAAGAAATAAAATTGCAAATGGTTTCCTTATTAATGGTCTTTATCAGCTACATATTGATGTACCTATTCTAACTATCGAGCAAAACGTGAATGCCAAACGACCTAGGGATAGTCCAAATGATAGATATCTATGGCACCTGAGATTAGGTCATATAGCAGAAGATAGGATCAACAAATTGGAGAAAAATGGGCTATTGAGTCCATTGACTTTCGAGTCATATCCAACTTGTGAATCTTGTCTTCAAGGCAAAATGACTAAACTCCCTTTTGTTAGGACATGGGGAAAGGGCCACAGATCTCCTTGCCCTAGTACATACTGATGTGTGCGGCCCATTTGATGTGCCGGCTAGAGGCAATTTTGTCTACTTCATTACCTTTACCGATGATCTGTCTAGGTATGGGTATGTGTATCTTATGAGACACAAGTCTGAAGCTTTTGAAAAGTTCAAAGAATTCAGACATGAAGTAGAAAAATAAACTGAAAAACCCATTAAGGTTCTTCGATCAGATCGAGGAGGTGAATACCTTAGCCGAAAATTCCTAGACTATCTCAAGGAAAATGGCATAGTCTCTCAATGGACTCCACCAGGAACACCTCAACTCAACGGAGTTTCAGAATGGAGAAATCGGACTCTATTGGATATGGTTCCGATCCATGATGAGCTTCACAGACCTCCCTGATTTTCTTTGGGGACATTCATTGTTAACTTCAATTTATCTACTGAATAGGGTTCCCTCTAAAGACCGTTCCTACCACACCGTATGAGATATGGCACGGTAAGAAACCAAGTCTGAGTCATCTCAGAATTTGGGGTTGTCCGGCTCATGTCAAAAGACAACAAGCGGACAAGTTAGAGTTTAGGTCCTTTCAGAGCTCGATTCATAGGATATCCTAAAGAGTCATTAGGATACTATTTCTACATTCCAGAAGACCACAATGTGATTGTGAGTCGACATGCCATCTTTCTTGAAAAATAGTTTATTCAAGATAGCGGCATTGGAAAGCAGATTAAGCTTGATGAGAAAGTCTCACAAGTACAACGAGCTAAGGACCAATTGGAACCAAATCAGGTTGAGCCAATAAGAACACTACCTCCTCCACCTCGTAGATCGGAAAGAGTTTTCCGTCCCCTGAAAGATACTTAGGTATTATTTCAGAGGAAGTAGAGGAAAATGTTCCTCGTAGGTAATGGTGCTCATGGTGATGATCCCAAAACCTACAACGAGGCGATATCAGATATCGACTCCGAGAAATGGCTAGAGGCAATGCAGTCAGAAATTGACTCGATGCACTCAAACCAAGTCTGGACCTTGGTAGATCCACCAGAAGGTATAGTACCTATTGGGTGTAAATGGATCTTCAAGAGAAAGATTGGTGCAGATGGGAAATGTGGAGACATTCAAGGCTAGACTAGTGGCAAAAGGTTATAGTCAACATGCGAAGGCATTGACTATCAGGATACCTTTTTCCCAGTGGCTATGCTAAAATCCATCCGCACATTGCTTGCCGTTGCAGCCTATTTCGATTATGAAATATGGCAAATGGACGTGAAAACGGCATTCTTAAATGGATATCTTGAGGAAGATATCTATATGGAACAGCCGCTAGGTTTCACATCCAGTGATACTGATCACAAGGTTTGCAAGCTGCAAAGGTCCATATATGGACTTAAGCAAGCATCTCGGAGCTGGAACACTCATTTCAATGATGTGATCAAAATGTTTGGTTTCATCAAAAATGAAGAGGAACCATGTGTTTTCAAAAAGGTCAGTGGGAGCGCTGTTGTCTTCCTCGTATTGTACGTGGATGACATCCTCCTTATTGGGAATGATATTCCCATGTTGACAACAGTCAAAATATGGTTGTCCAAGGAATTCTCCATGAAAGACCTAGGTGAAGCATCCTTTATTCTAGGAATTAAGGTCTATAGGGATAGACCGAATAGGATGCTAGGACTTTCACAGAAGATGTACATAGAGGAAAGTACTAAAGAGGTTTAGTATGGAAAACTCTAAGAGGGGATTAATACCCTTCAGACATGGTATTCATCTTTCCAAGAAGATGTGCCCTAGCACACCTGAGGAAATAGAATGCATGAGCAAGATCCCTTATGCTTCTGCAATAGGGAGCCTCATGTATGCCATGCTATGTACACGACCTGATATAGCCCATGCTGTGAGTGTCACAAGCAGATATCAGTCAAATCCAGGTGAAGAACACTGGACTTCTGTGAAATGTATCCTTAAGTACTTGAGAAGAACTAAGGATATGATGTTGGTCTTTGGTAATGGAGAACTCCAAGTCCAGGGATACACAGACTCGGATTTCATGTCCGATATAGATGATCGAAAGTCGACATCTGGGAGTCTGTTTGTGTGCAATGGTGGTGCTGTCAGCTGGAAGAGTTCCAAGCAAACTGTGATAGCAGATTCCACCATGGAAGCAGAATATATCGCTGCATCAGAGGCTGCGAAGGAAGCATTCTGGTACAAGAAGTTTGCTGCAGAAATTCGGAGTAATGCCATCAGATGCCATTCCTCTATACTGCGACAACAATGGCGCCATAGCCCTTGCTAAGGAGCCGAGGTCTCACCAGAAATCCAAGCACATTGAGCGGCGATACCACCTCATCCGCGATTACCTCGAGAAGGGTTACGTCGAGGTCAAGAGAGTCAACTCCACAGATAATGTGGCAGACCCACTTACAAAGCCGTTGGGCCAGCAGAAGATCGAAGCCCACCTTGAGAAGATGGGACTTAGACTTGTAGCCAATTGGCTTTAGGACAAGTGGGAGATTGTTAGATATATGTGCCCTAGAAGCCAGAATTGGCTGACACTTGTAATACACTTCTAGGGGCAAAATTATAATTTTGACTAATAATCAATAAAATGGGTTATTTTCTATCACATATGTGTATTTAGTGTCTGTGATACATCCTTTGAGTTAATGGTAATGATAATTCATATTTTCAAGAGTTGAAAATTTAAGACATGAATAATCATTATTAACTCATAAAATGCTCCCGACCATAGGATCATCACGAGGATGGTGATTGATCCGGAAGGTTGGTGTACAATCGCTTCTCTTTAGTAGATGAGTCTTGAGTCTACGGTGTGGAGACACCGGAGCGAGAGTACAGGTACTCGTTAGAGAACGAGGGCACTGAGCGTGACCACCTCGAGTAGTCATTAGGAAGTCTACCTTCTCGTCAATGACTGACTCGATGCTGCAGTAGTGTGTCTGGTTCTTTGACCTGAGGATGCATCGGCAGTTCACCTTGAGGGTGTTATAGTTTGACTACACCATTACTCGGTCTCCTAGCCATATGGAACCCTGAGGTGTATGTTGGCTATAGCATGTTCATTGTAGGAACTGGATTGCATCAAGATGGAATCTATCTACCTCGGTGGTAGAGGAGCAGCCCTATGATGATCATGAGAATCAAGTCCAGAAGCCCATGGCCATGGCAGAGTGAAATAATAGAAAGAGTTTCTATTTAGGATTTTCACATTCGGACTTGAATCGAATGATTACATCATATGACAGAAACTAGGGTTTGACGAGTTCACCTTAACCCTAATCTGATCGGGGCTCAAGATAGAAGAACTTAATCACACAGGTAGCTGCACCAAGAGGTTCGCATTCAGCTCTGATGGGTTGCCACCATATACTGCTAGGTGTCACTGGTGGATTTTGGGAGCAATTAGAATGATTTAGATGATCGATCATTCTAGCTGTTCGAATCAGAAGAGTTCTGATCCATCGAAAGGAGTTTCGATGATGTCGATGATAGAGATCATGACATATCCCATTACCATACAGAACTGAACCTAACTGGGTCACACAAACAAGGGTTTGAATCTGGTGATCATCAATTGAACTGATCTAGTTCAATTGATCTGAATGAGATTCAATTAGGTTCAAGGAAAATCGTGCTAGCACTCGATTGAACCTAACGTTCTTCTTTTACTATCATAAATAAGTTGTCCTGACTGAGCCAAAGGAGTTTGTGCTCAATCAGAGGCCTTCATATGGTCTGACTGGAGGTTGTCCAAGTCAGAAAAAGGTTGTCTTATTTTGTAAGACATTACCTGCCATTTTTGGTCACCTGCCATTTCTCGTTCCTTTGACTTTGGTCAAAAGTTGACCTTTGACTGGTCAAATGTTGACCATTGACACTTTGACTTTTGTCCACATGTCATGCACCTATTGGAGAGCTGGTGGGGGCTTGTCCCCCTGCCAGAACCTGGCAAGGAGGAGGGCGCACGCCACCCTTGGCGTGTGCCCAAGCTGGAGGCGCCCAGGAGTCCCTGTTGGACAAGGGACTCCATCTCCTTTTTGGATTCCAATTAGAGTTCTCCTAAGAACCAACTTTGACTGGTCTTAGGCACCTCTAAGGAGGAATCCAAGGGACTCTCTATTCCCACCAATCAGATTTAGATCTGATTTCACAAAGGTTGTGATTGGTTGGGAAGAAGAGGAGTTGGATCACGCTTAGTCTATAAATAAGACCCTGCGCCCAACTCAAAAAGGCAATTGAAAAAATTCCCATGCCCCAAGGCTGCCTCTCCTCTCCTCCTCCATGCCAAGTCCATCTTCTCCCTCTCCTCTCCATGTCCAAAAGGAGTTTTGGATCTTGGTTGGTGCAATCCAGATCATGAGAGAAAGGCGACTGAAAGCTAGAAGGCTGCGCTGCTGCAAAGGACAACTGCTGATCTTCAAAAGGAGTTTTGAAGATCCTCCAGATCAGATCCAGATCTAATTTTTGGAGATGTGATAGAGAAGAAGAGGATCTCTAGATCTAGCCCGAGTGGATACCAGAAGAGGCCAGGCACTTGCGTGGCTAGATCCAGAACCTTCCGCTGCTTACAGAATCATCAACGGGTAATAGGATTACCCTACATCAAGCTAAATTAAATTAAATTTAATTTATCTAGATTTTATTTTAATTATTAGAATAAATAAGAATTAGATCTGAAATATCTCAGATCTGATTTGGATTAAAGGAAAAAAAAAATTTTAAAATATATCTCTTGATCCGATCAGATCTGAACGAACCTAGTTTGGAAAATCAGAATTTTTCTTCAGTGGCTTTGTACAAGCCTCCCTCAGCGTACTATTAGGAGACTGATCAGATATGACATTGATGAGATTATCTCCTATGCACTCATCACTACTAATATAGATCTAGAGAATTATATAGAGGCCATGGAAAGTGAAGATCATGAGTCACGGATGTAGGCCATGATGGAGAAGATAGAATCACTGAATAAAAATCAGGCATGAAAGCTGGTGGATCTTCCAGAAGGTGCTCGATCTATTGGCTCAAAGTGGGTGTTCACAAAGAAGGAGACACCTTTAGAATAAGATGGAGTTAGATTTAAGGTAAGGTTGGTAGCAAAGGGATACTCATAAAGGGAAGTGATAGATTACATAAAAGTTTTCTCTCCTATGGTGTGTCATACATCTATTCAGATTTTGTTGTCACTATGGCACAGTACAACATGGAGTTGGAATAGATGGATGTGAAGATGGCCTTCTTTCATGGTACATCAAAGAAAAAGATCTATATGAAGCAGTCAAATAGTTTCATGAAGATTGGACAGGAGGAAAAGATGTGTTTACTGAGGAGGTTACTGCATAGCCTGAAACAATCTTCTCGTTAGTGGTATCCTAGATTTGATAGCTTAATTTTGAGCCTAGGATTTGTCATATGTGAACATGATAGTTGTGTCTACATCAAGGATGTAAATGAGAAGGATGCCTTGTACCTACTATTGTATGTTGATGATATGCTCATAGCCAATAGGAGTACGAAGGTTGTGAAAGGATTGAAAAGGACATTATCAGTTAAATTTGAGATGAAGGATTTGAGTCCAGCATTGAAAATCCTTGGAATAAATATTTATAGAGATAGATGCAAAGGAGTGCTCCATTTATTATAAAGAGGATATATCCAGAAAGTTCTAGAGAGATTTGGGATAAAAAAGGCTAAACCTATAGAGATATCATTATCGAGCCATATGTTTCTCTCCAAGTATCAAAGCCTCCAGTCAAAAGAAGAGAGAGTATATAGATGGAGTTCCTTATGTGAATGTTGTAGGCAGTGTGATGAATACTATGGTGTGCTGTAGACTAGATATAGCATATGCAGTGAGCACGGTTAGTAGATACATAGCTAACCCTAGAAAGAAACACTAAAAAGTATTGAAGTGGATATTAAGATATCTACAAAAAATAAGGGATTATGGTTTGGTATTTGATGGGTAACCGAGAGGATTTGAAGATGGAGCTTCGAATCCTCTAGAAGGATTTGTATACGCAAATTATGCAGGTGATCTTGATACAAGGAGGTCTACTACTAGATACCTCTTTTGTATGTATGGTGGATCGGTGTCTTGGAGATCAATTCTTCAATTAATCATGGTCTTGTCTACCACAGAGGTGAAGTACATTGGCATTATTGAGGTTGCAAAGAAATCACTTTGGCTTAGGAGGCTGATTATTGAGATGGGGATGGAGCAGAGCAAGGTTAAACTGTACAATGATAGTCAGAGTGTTCTACTGCTTGTACAGAACCCAGTCTATCATGCACGCACAAAGCATATAGACGTGAGGTACCACAAGATCAAAGAGTTTGTGGAGGAAGGTGAAGTAGAATTGATGAAGATCCATACTAAGAAGAATCAGTCTGATGCACTCATGAAGGTACTTTCTAAAGACAGCTTTTAGATGTGTGTGGCATGAATGGGTCTGATGAGAAGAGATGAGTTCATAAGAATTTAGAAGCACCAAGATGGAGAATGTGAGCTTAGAAGTGGCGCTCCCAAGTCTTGGAAACATGAGAAGATAGGTCATGAAAAGATGGGAGCAAACTAGAAGAAAAATCAGCCTAAATAGCAAAGTTCAAAAACTTAGTCAGCTCACCCTAACACAGGAGGCTAAGTTGGAAACTGGGCTGGCTCAGTCTTAGACTGAGCCGGCTATGTCTCAGAGGAAAATTCAGATAGAAAAAAATATTTTTGGACTATTGGCATGGTACATAACTGGATCGATTCAATCTGATACAACTAGGTCAGCTTAGTCTTAGACTGAGCCGATCCAATCGTAGGTTAGCTGGCTCAGTCTGAAACGGGCTGACTCAGTTTTTGCGGGTCTGTTTTGTGTACGCAGATTGTTTGGATTTGAAAAATTTTTCTATGAGAATGGTGCTTGACCCTTTTGTAAAGTATATATACTAAAAATAGGTCAAGATTGTAGATGATGCTGAATTTATTAAAATAAAGATCTTTTCTTTTAGAAATCTTTACTACTTTTTTTCTCTATTCCTTGAATCCATTGATCGTGCTTTCACAGTAATCTCTAAGGAGTTCTTCCTTGTTGCTTGGATAATCACCAACGGCCATGCCAGTTCGTATGTGGAATCAATTTTTACAACATAAATAGGATGAGGATTCTCTTCTCCATAATTTACAAGAGTCCTAACTGAAGGAAAATCTTGATTTTTCGGATCAGATTTGTTCATATCTGATCAGATCAAGAGATAAATTTCAAAAATTTTTCTCTTTAATCCAAATCAGATTTGAAATGTTTCAGATCTAATTCTTATTATTCTAATAATTAAAATAAAATATAGATAAATTAAATCAAAGTTAATTTATCTTGATGTAGGATAATTCTATTACCCGTTGATGATCTTGTCAGCAATGGAAGGTTCCGGATCTAGCCACGCAAGTGCCTGGCCTCTATCGATATCCACTCAGACTGGATCTAGAGATCCTCTTCTTCTCTATCACGTCTCCAAAAATCAAATCTGAATCTGATTTGGAGGATCTTCAAAATACCTTTCGAAGATCAGTAGTTGTCCTTTACAGCAGCGCAGCCTTCTAGTATTCTGTCGCCTTTCTCTCGCATGAATTGCACCAACTGAAATCCCAAACTACTTTAGACTTGAAGAGGAGAGGGAGAAGATGGACTTGGCATGGAGGAGGAGGAGAGAGGCAGCCTTGGGGCATGGGAATTTTTCTCATTGTTTTTGAGTTGGGCGCAGGGTCTTATTTATAGACTATGCGTGATCCAACTCCTCTTCTTCCCAACCAATCATAACTCTTTGTGAAATCAGATCTAAATCTGATTGGTGGGAATAGAGTCCCTTGGATTCCTCCTTAGATGGTGCCTAAGACCAGTCAAAGTTGGTTCTTAGAAGAAGTCTAATTGGAATCCAAAAAGGAGATGGAGTCCCTATCCAACAGGGACTCCTGGGCGCCTCCTGTTTGGGCACACGCCAACCCTTGGCGTGCACCCTCCTCCTTGCCAGGTTCTGGCAGGGGGACAAGCCCCCACCAGCTCTCCAATAGGTGCATGACACGTGGACAAAAGTCAAAGTGTCAATGGTCAACATTTGACCAGTCAAAGGTCAACTTTTGACCAAAGTCAAAGGACGAGAAATGGCAGGTGACCAAAAATGGCAGGTATTGTCTTACAAAATAAGACAACCCTTTTCTGACCTGGACAAGGCTCCAGTCAGACCAAGTGAAGGCCTCTGATCGAGCACAAACTCCTTTGGCTCAGTCAGGACAACTATTTATGATAGTAAAAGAAGAACGTTAGGTTCAATCGAGTGCTAGCACGATTTCCTTGAACCTAATTGAATCTCATTCAGATCAATTGAACTAGATCAGTTCAATTGATGATCACCAGATTCAAACCCTTGTTTGTGTGACCCAGTTAGGTTCAGTTCTGTATGGTAATGGGATATGTCATGATCTCTATCATCGACATCATCGAAACTCCTTTCGATGGATCAGAACTCTTCTGATTCGAACAGCTAGAATGATCGATCATCTAAATCATTCTAATTGCTCCCAAAATCCACCAGTGACACCTAGCAGTATATGGTGGCAACCCATCAGAGCTGAATGTGAACCTCTTGGTGCAGCTACCTGTGTGATTAAGTTCTTCTATCTTGAGCCCCGATCAGATTAGGGTTAAGGTGAACTCGTCAAACCCTAGTCTCTGTCATATGATGTAATCATTCGATTCAAGTCCGATGTGAAAACCTAAATAGAAACTCTTTCTATTATTTCACTCTACCATGGCCATGGGCTTCTGGACTTGATTCTCATGATCATCATAGGGCTGCTCCTCTACCACCGAGGTAGATAGATTCCATCTTGATGCAATCCAGTTCCTACAATGAACATGCTATAGCCAACATACACCTCAGGGTTCCATATGGCTAGGAGACCGAGTTATGGTGTAGTCAAACTATAACACCCTCAAGGTGAACTGCCGATGCACCTCAGGTCAAAGAACCAGACACACCACTGCAGCATCGAGTCAGTCATTGACGAGAAGGTAGACTTCCTAATGACTACTCGAGGTGGTCACGCTCAGTGCCCTCGTTCTCTAACGAGTACCTATACTCTCGCTCCTGGTGTCTCCACACCGTAGACTCAAGACTCATCTACTAAAGAGAAGCGATTGTACACCAACCTTTCGGATCAATCACCATCCTCGTGATGATCCTATGGTCGGGAGCATTTTATGAGTTAATAATGATTATTCATGTCTTAAATTTTCAACTCTTGAAAATATGAATTATCATTACCATTAACTCAAAGGATGTATCACAGACACTAAATACACATATGTGATAGAAAATAACCCATTTTATTAATTATAGTCAAAATTATAATTTTGCCCCTAGAAGTGTATTACAAGTGTCAGCCAATTCTGGCTTCTAGGGCACATATATCTAACACTATCGACTGGCTTACTACCTCACCTAACAGTTATTGATGATGGATTAACTGATGAGTGGATAACTTTTATCTAATGATTCTCTAATCATGGTGCACCTAATCCTGATTTCTAATTCATGAATCTCACCATGTCCAAAATATTGATCCACTCCTTAGTTAAGTCAGACCCATCATTTGCATGAATTGGATTCCTAATTGGGTCCCTCACCATATCCAAAATATTGAGCCCAACCCATCCTCCAATCCGTAGTATCCAATGCCTAATAGATGTGGTTGCGTCTTTCCATTGCAACTGAGCCACTATAAACAATCGAGAATAATCAATTCAGAGAAGGGCCCGCATATCTATAATGATGGAAGACCAATTGATTTTTATCTTCTCTTAGGGAGATTCAATTTAGGTCTCTTAGACTTGACTCAGTCATAATGATTATGACAAGCCTAGTGGCATGGGTTAGCTCGAACTATTAGCCATCTCAAATCAAAATTGGGTTGACACAAATGGCCAGATAAGTGAGACCGGTGGAAGGGATATGCCATTAACTCAACAAAAATGCATTTAGGTCAAGTAACTCTCAATTAAAAATCAATCGATCGTATCTGCCAAACTTATCTTAGACACCAAATTGTCAAACCAGAACTAATCG
>QRFJ01000219.1:1125038-1169038 GCA_006176705.1 Cocos nucifera | reverse complement strand
TTCTGTGCCAAACTTACCTTAGACACCAAATTGTTGAGCCAGAACCAATTGGGTTAGCCTATAATCCAGACTCTAACCTCTGAGCCTAATTAGGTCTTGCTTGATCGTGACTCGATCTTGACCCAGACTTAATCCTATTAGGCTGGTCAATTTAAGCATTGTTGATCCCATCTAACCAACTTTTGATTCAATTTGATCAACCGCTTAGACCTAATTGAGCTACCCAAGCCCGAACCCAGTATTATGAATATGTCTTAGATCTGAAATTCTCAATTTTAGACCTAATTAATATTTCATAAACTTAATTCTTAATTAGGTAGGGTTCATAAATAAAATATGCACAATAAATCCTAGGGTTTCAGGATCTAGGGTTTTGCAGAAAGTAAGTTTTGGATTTCTGATTAAGGACGAACACGCAGCACCCCTACACATCATAAGAACACCCCATCGAATGGGAAGAGAGGGCCTTTAAACCCTTCTTCGTTCTTATGACCGGACGGCCAAGAGGAACGCCTTAATCAGGAACATTCAATACTACAAAACAATATCAGATCTATATCATATATCTCATATATAAAGTAGATCTAATCATGGCATATTTTGCATACATCTCATGTATCATAATCATGCATGTTTTCAGATCTAAATTATCACATAATAATCTAAAAAATTAGATTTAAATTGATCTAATCAAAATAAATTCTAATCTAGATAATTATGTAGAACTATTCTACAACTAGTCTAGTCATGCATCTATCATATCTCATATGATATTTAAAATTAAATAATTTTATTTGCTGTTTATCAGATGTTATTATAACACTTATAATATCAGAAAATAGTAAATAAGAAGATCTAAAATATGATTTAATCAGATTAAATCAAAGACATGCAAAACTATTCTATAGAACTATTCTATTCAAGAACTAGTCATGCATATCTTCATGTTCTTAGATCCAAATCATTTAATTTTAATTTTTCTGATTTCAGATCTGATCACATCTCATGTGACATCTAAAATCACTTTATTTTCTAATTAAAATAAAATTAAAATCAGATCTAAACAATTTAGAACCATGGCTCTGATACCAGTTGAAGGGAAATCCTGATTTTCCGGTCCAGGTTCGTCCAGATCTGATTAGATCAAGAGATATATTTCAAAAATTTTTCTCTTGATCCCAATCAGATCTTGATATGTTTCAGATCTGATTCTTATTATTTTAATAAATAAAATAAAATAAGATAAATTAAATCAAATTTAATTTACCTGATTTGGGTAATCCTATTACCCTGTAGATGATCCTGATTGCAGCGGAAGGTTCTGGATCTAGCCACGCAAGCGCCTGGCCTCTACCGGTATCCACTTGGGTTGGATCTGGAGATCCTCTTCTTCTCTATCACACCTCCAAAAATCAGATCTGGATCTGATCTGGAGGATCTTCAAAACTCTTTTGAAGATCTGCAGTCGTCCTTTTGCAGCAGCGCAGCCTTCTTGCTTTTGATCGCCTTTCCTTGATCTGAATCGCACCAACCTAAGTCCAAAACTCTTTTGGACGTGGAGAGGCAAGGGGAGAAGAGACTATGGCATGGAGGAAGGAGGGGAGAGGCAGCCTTGGGGCGTGGGTCTAATTTCATTAGAATTGAGTTGGGCGCAGGGTCTTATTTATAGACCTCTTGTGATCCAACTCCTCTTCCTCTCAACCAATCACAACCCTTTGTGAAATCAGATCTAAATCTGATTGGTGGGAATAGAGACCCCTGGATTCCTCCTTAGAGGGTGCCTAAGACCAGTCAAAGTTGGATTCTTAGAAGAACTCTGATTGGAATCCAAAAAGGGAGATGGAGTCCTTGTCCAACAAGGACTCCTAGGCGCCTCCTACTTGGGCTCACGCCACCCTTGGCGTGCGCCCTTCTCCTTGCCAGGTTCTGGCAGGGGGACAAGGCCCCCACCAGCTCTCCAATAGGTGCATGACATGTGGTCAAAAGTCAAAGTGTCAATGGTCAACGTTTGACCAGTCAAAGGTAGACTTTTGACCAAAGTCAAAGAACAAGAAATGGCAGGTGACCAAAAATGGCAGGTAATGTCTTACAAAATAAGACAACCTTTTCTGACTTGGACAACCTCCAGTCAGACCATATGAAGGCCTCTGATTGAGCACAAACTCCTTTGGCTCAGTCAGGACAACTTATTTATGATAGTAAAAGAAGAACGTTAGGTTCAATCGAGTGCTAGCACGATTTCCTTGAACCTAATTGAATCTCATTCAGATCAATTGAACTAGATCAGTTCAATTGATGATCACCAGATTCAAACCCTTGTTTGTGTGATCCAGTTAGGTTCAGTTCTGTATGGTAATGGGATATGTCATGATCTCTATCATCGACATCATCGAAACTCCTTTCGATGGATCAGAACTCTTCTGATTCGAACAGCTAGAATGATCGATCATCTAAATCATTCTAATTGCTCCCAAAATCCACCAGTGACACCTAGCAGTATATGGTGGCAACCCATCAGAGCTGAATGCGAACCTCTTGGTGCAGCTACCTGTGTGATTAAGTTCTTCTATCTTGAGCCCCGATCAGATTAGGGTTAAGGTGAACTCGTCAAACCCTAGTTTCTGTCATATGATGTAATCATTCGATTCGAGTCCAATGTGAAAATCTAAATAGAAACTCTTTCTATTATTTCACTCTACCATGGCCATGGGCTTCTGGACTTGATTCTCATGATCATCATAGGGCTGCTCCTCTACCACCGAGGTAGATAGATTCCATCTTGATGCAATCCAGTTCCTACAATGAACATGCTATAGCCAACATACACCTCAGGGTTCCATATGGCTAGGAGACCGAGTAATGGTGTAGTCAAACTATAACACCCTCAAGGTGAACTGCCGATGCATCTCAGGTCAAAGAACCAGACACACTACTGCAGCATCGAGTCAGTCATTGACGAGAAGGTAGACTTCCTAATGACTACTCGAGGTGGTCACGCTCAGTGCCCTCATTCTCTAACGAGTACCTGTACTCTCGCTCCGGTGTCTCCACACCGTAGACTCAAGACTCATCTACTAAAGAGAAGCGATTCGTACACCAACCTTCCGGATCAATCACCATCCTCGTGATGATCCTATGGTCGGGAGCATGTTTATGAGTTAATAATGATTATTCATGTCTTAAATTTTCAACTCTTGAAAATATGAATTATCATTACCATTAACTCAAAGGATGTATCACAGACACTAAATACACATATGTGATAGAAAATAACCCATTTTATTAATTATAGTCAAAATTATAATTTTGCCCCTAGAAGTGTATTACAAGTGTCAGCCAATTCTGGCTTCTAGGGCACATATATCTAACAATCTCCCACTTATCCTAAAGCCAATTGGCTACAAGTCTAAGTCCCATCTTCTCAAGGTGGGCTTCGATCTTCTGCTGGCCCAACGGCTTTGTAAGTGGGTCTGCCACATTATCTGCGGAAGTTGACTCTCTTGACCTCGACGTAACCCTTCTCGAGGTAATCGCGGATGAGGTGGTATCGCCGCTCAATGTGCTTGGATTTCTGGTGAGACCTCGGCTCCTTAGCAAGGGCTATGGCGCCATTGTTGTCGCAGTAAAGAGGAATGGCATCTGATGGCATTACTCCAATTTCTGCAGCAAACTTCTTGTACCAGAATGCTTCCTTTGCAGCCTCTGATGCAGCGATATATTCTGCTTCCATGGTGGAATCTGCTATCACAGTTTGCTTGGAACTCTTCCAGCTGACAGCACCACCATTGCACACAAACAGACTTCCAGATGTCGACTTTCGATCATCTATATCGGACATGAAGTCCGAGTCTGTGTATCCCTGGAACTTGGAGTTCTCCATTACCAAAGACCAACATCATATCCTTAGTTCTTCTCAAGTACTTAAGGATACATTTCACAGAAGTCCAGTGTTCTTCACCTGGATTTGACTGATATCTGCTTGTGACACTCACAGCATGGGCTATATCAGGTCGTGTACATAGCATGGCATACATGAGGCTCCCTATTGCAGAAGCATAAGGGATCTTGCTCATGCGTTCTATTTCCTCAGGTGTGCTAGGGCACATCTTCTTGGAAAGATGAATACCATGTCTGAAGGGTATTAATCCCCTCTTAGAGTTTTCCATACTAAACCTCTTTAGTACTTCCTCTATGTACATCTTCTGTGAAAGTCCTAGCATCCTATTCGGTCTATCCCTATAGACCTTAATTCCTAGAATAAAGGATGCTTCACCTAGGTCTTTCATGGAGAATTCCTTGGACAACCATATTTTGACTGATGTCAACATGGGAATATCATTCCCAATAAGGAGGATGTCATCCACGTACAATACGAGGAAGACAACAGCGCTCCCACTGACCCTTTTTGAAAACACATGGTTCCTCTTCATTTTTGATGAAACCAAACTTTTTGATCACATCATTGAAATGAGTGTTCCAGCTCCGAGATGCTTGCTTAAGTCCATATATGGACCTTTGCAGCTTGCAAACCTTGTGATCAGTATCACTGGATGTGAAACCTAGCGGCTGTTCCATATAGATATCTTCCTCAAGATATCCATTTAAGAATGCCGTTTTCACGTCCATTTGCCATATTTCATAATCGAAATAGGCTGCAACGGCAAGCAATGTGCGGATGGATTTTAGCATAGCTACTGGGAAAAAGGTATCCTGATAGTCAATGCCTTCACGTTGACTATAACCTTTTGCCACCTAGTCTAGCCTTGAATGTCTCCACATTCCCATCTGCACCAATCTTTCTCTTGAAGATCCATTTACACCCAATAGGTACTATACCTTCTGGTGGATCTACCAAGGTCCAGACTTGGTTTGAGTGCATCGAGTCAATTTCTGACTTGCATTGCCTCTAAGCCATTTCTCGGAGTCGATATCTGATATCGCCTCGTTGTAGGTTTTGGGATCATCACCATGAGCACCATTACCTATGAGGAACATTTTCCTCTACATCCTCTGAAATAATACCTAAGTATCTTTCAGGGGACGGGAAAAACTCTTTCCGATCTACGAGGTGGAGGAGGTAGTGTTCTTATTGGCTCAACCTGATTTGGTTCCAACTTGGTCCTTAGCTCGTTCTACTTGTGAGACTTTCTCATCAAGCTTAATCTGCTTTCCAATGCCGCTATCTTGAATAAACTATTTTTCAAGAAATATGGCATGTCGACTCACAATCACATTGTGGTCTTCTGGAATGTAGAAATAGTATCCTAATGACTCTTTAGGATATCCTATGAATCGAGCTCTAAAGGACCTAAACTCTAACTTGTCCGCTTGTTGTCTTTTGACATGAGCCGGACAACCCCAAATTCTGAGATGACTCAGACTTGGTTTCTTACCGTGCCATATCTCATACGGTGTGGTAGGAACGGTTTTAGAGGGAACCCTATTCAGTAAATAAGATTGAAGTTAATAATGAATGTCCCCAAAGAAAATCAGGGAGGTCTGTGAAGCTCATCATGGATCGAACCATATCCAATAGAGTCCGATTTCTCCATTCTGAAAACCCGTTGAGTTGAGGTGTTCCTGGTGGAGTCCATTGAGAGACTATGCCATTTTCCTTAAGATAGTCTAGGAATTCCCGGCTAAGGTATTCACCTCCTCGATCTGATCGAAGAACCTTAATGGGTTTTTCCAGTTTGTTTTTCTACTTCATGTCTGAATTCTTTGAACTTTTCAAAAGCTTCAGACTTATGTCTCATAAGATACACATACCCATACCTAGACAGATCATCGGTAAAGGTAATGAAGTAGACAAAATTGCCTCTAGCCGGCACATCAAATGGGCCGCACACATCAGTATGTACTAGGGCAAGGAGATCTGTGGCCCTTTCCCCATGTCCAACAAAAGGGAGTTTAGTCATTTTGCCTTGAAGACAAGATTCACAAGTTGGATATGACTCAAAAGTCAATGGACTCAATAGCCCATTTTTCTCCAATTTGTTGATCCTATCTTCTGCTATATGACCTAATCTCAGGTGCCATAGATATCTATCGTTTGGACTATCCCTAGGTCGTTTGGCATTCACAGGTACATCAATATGTAACTGATAAAGACCATTAATAAGGAAACCATTTGCAATTTTATTTCTTTCATAAAGAATGTTACAATGGTCCTTAAAGAAGGTAATCACATAGCCTTCTAGTGCTAAGCATGAAACAGAAATCAAATTCCTGCTAGCTGCAGGCACATAATAATAGTCTTTTAAAACTAAGTCTAAACCAGATGGTAATCGAAGAGGGTATGTTCCCACGGACCACTGCAGCAACTCTTGCTCCATTTACCAACGTGCGTAGGATCATGTCTCCATCCCTCAGCCTCCTGCTATCCTCAAGACCCTGCATAGAAGTGCACAGATGAGCACTAGAACCAGAGTCAAGCACCCAACTGGATGCAGAAGAAACCGTAAGGTTAGACTCAATAACGAGCATACCTCCAGAAGGACCTTCCTTCTTGTTCTTCAGGGTGGCCAGGTAAGTAGGGCAGTTCCGCTTCCAATGGCCGTCGCTGTTGCAATGGAAACACTTTCCTTTGCCATCGACCTTCTTCTTCGGCTTCTGCCTTCTTCTTCTTTGATCCTTCCACCTTTTGCTTTTTCACAGACTTCTTTTTCTTTTCCATAAGACTTTCTTTTGGAAGAAGTCCATTCCATAGCAAGAACTGAGCCTTTTAGAACCTTTCATAGAAAGCTCAGCGGTAACCAGCATATTCATTAATTCGGCCAAGGAATTTTGAAGTTTATGCATGTGGTAATTCATGATGAATTGCCCATATGCATCAGTCAAGGATTGCAGAATAATATCATTCTGCAGATCCAAGTCCAACTTCACACCGAGCTTCTCAAGCTCTTCCAATGTCCTTGATCATTGTCAGACAGTGATCTTGGACTGACTGCCCATCACGCATCTTAGCCTTAAAAAGTCATTTCGTGACTTGATACTTGGCTGCGCGACTCTGTTCACCAAACATCTCCTGCAGGTGAGCCAACATTTGGCGAGCAGTCCCGATATCTTCATGTTGGCGCTGGAGCTCATCAGACATCGAGCCCAACATGTAATATCTGGCCTTATTATCTTCGTCTATCCATTTTTCCAGAGATGCTCTCTGTTCAGTGGATGGACGGGCTGGTAAGGTGGGAGGGTCCTGGTCCAATACATGGGTTAACTTCTTGGAACCCAAAATAATTTTGTAGTTTCTGAGCCAATCTTTATAATTGGGTTGGTCAGTCTATGTGTGTCCTAGGATACGTGCTAATGGGTTGGACGCAGACATTTTTCTATAGAGAGTCAAAGATTCTAGTTAGATACTATAATTATGACTTGACCAATTTATTTAGAAATTTTATTTTTAAATAAATTAGCTTCCACTATTTTCTCGGATCCCTACACTCCCTCTGTAGAGATGCAAAAATCTCCACGATTAATGATTTCTAGTGGGTGGTGCGGTCTCACCAACTGACTCATCACCTCACCTAACAGTTATTGGTGATGGGTTAGCCAATGAGTGAACAACTCTTGTTCAATGATTCTCTAATCATGGTGCACCCAAACTTGGTCTCTAATTCATGAATCTCACCGTATCCAGAATATTGATCCACTCCTTAGTTAAGTCAGACCCACCATTTGCATAGACTGGATTCCTAATTGAGTCTCTCACCGTATCCAGAATATTGAGCCCAACTCATCCTCCAGCCCATAGCATCCAATGCCTAATAGACATGGTTGCATCTTCCTGATGCAACTGAGCCACTGTATCCAGTCGAGAACAATCAACCCTGGGAAGGGCCCGCACATCTACAATGGTGGAAGACCTCAGACTTAATCTTTTCTTAGGGAGAATTGATTCAGGTCTCATTAAACTAGACTTGTCATAGTCATAACAATTATGACTAACCTAGTGGCATGGGTTAGCTCGGATTATTGACCACCTCAAATCAGAACTGTGTCAACAGATATGGCCAGGTAAGTGAGATCGGTGGAAGGGATATGCCATTAACTCGTACAAGAATGCATTCAGGTCGAGTAGCTTCCCAATTAAAAATCAGTCGGTCGTATGTGCCAAACTTACCTTAGACACCAAATTGTTGAGCCAGAACCAATTGGGTTAGCCTACAATCCAGACTCTAACCTCTGAGCCTAATTAGGTCTTGCTTGATCGTGACTCGATCTTGACCCAGACTTAATCCTATTAGGCTGGTCAATTTAAGCATTGTTGATCCCATCTAACCAACTCTTGATTCGGTTTGATCAACCGCTTAGACCTAATTGAGCTACCCAAGCCCGAACCCAGTATTATGAATATGTCTTAGATCTGAAATTCTTAATTTTAGACCTAATTAATATTCCATAATCTTAATTCTTAATTAAGTAGGGTTCATAAACAAAATATGCACAATAAATCCTAGGGTTTCAGGATCTAGGGATTTTGCAGAAAGTAAGTTTTGGGATTTCTGATTAAGGACGAACACGCAGCACCCCTACACGTCATAAGAACACCCCATCGGATGGGAAGGAGAGGGCCTTTAAACCCTTCTTCGTTCTTATGACCGGACGGCCAAGAGGAACGCCTTAATCAGGAACATGTAATACTACAAAATAGTTTTAGATCTATATCATATATCTCATATACAAATTAGATCTAATCAATGGCATATTTTGCATACATCTCATGTATCGAATCATGCATATTTTTAGATCTAAATTATCTCATAATAATCTAAAAAATTAGATTTAAATTGATCTAATCAAAATAAATTCTAATCTAGACAATTATGTAGAACTATTCTACAACTAGTCTAGACATGCATCAATCATATCTCATATGATATTTAAAATTAAATAATTTTTATTTACTATTTTTTAGATGTTATTATAATAATTATAATATCAAAAAATAGTAAATAAATAGATCTAAAATATGATTTAATCAAATTAAATTATAAACATGCAAGACTATTCTATAGAACTATTCTATTTTAGAACTAGTCATGCATATTTTCTAATCTTAGATCCAAATCATTTAATTTTAATTTTTTTAATTTTAGATCTGATCACATCTCATGTGACATCTGAAATCACTTATTTTCTAATTAAAATAAATTTAAAATTAGATCTAAACACTTTAGAACCTTGGCTCTGATACCAGTTGAAGGAAAATCCTGATTTTTCGGACCAGGTTCGTTCAGATCTGATCGGATCAAGAGATATATTTTAAAAAATTTTTTCTTTGATCCAAATTAGATCTGAGATATTTTAGATCTAATTCTTATTATTTTAATAATTAAAATAAAATATAGATAAATTAAATCAAATTTAATTTATCTTGATGTAGGGTAATCCTATTACCCGTTGATGATCCTGTAAGCAGCGGAAGGTTCTGGATCTAGCCACGCAAGTGCCTGGCCTCTACCGGTATCCACTCAAGCTGGATCTAGAGATCCTCTTCTTCTCTATCATGTCTCCAAAAATTAGATCTGAATCTGATTTGGAGGATCTTCAAAATACCTTTCGAAGATCAGCAGTTGTCCTTTGCAGCAGCGCAGCCTTCTAGCTTTCTGTCGCCTTTCTGTCACCTGGATTGCACCAACTAAAATCCCAAACTACTTTGGGTATGGAGAGGAGAGGAAGAAGATGGACTTGGCATGGAGGAGGAGGAGAGAGGCAGCCCTTGGGCATGGGAATTTTTCTCATGTGTTTTTGAGTTGGGCATAGGGTCTTATTTATAGACTATGCGTGATCCAACTCCTCTTCTTCCCAACCAATCACAACTCTTTGCGAAATCAGATCTAAATCTGATTGGTGGGAATAGAGTCCCTTGGATTCATCCTTAGATGGTGCCTAAGATCAGTCAAAGTTGGTTCTTAGGAGGAGTCTATTTGGAATCCAAAAAGGAGATGGAGTCCCTATCCAATAGGGACTCCTGGGCGCCTCCTGTTTGGGCGCACGGCACCCTTGGCGTGCGCCCTCCTCCTTGCCAACTTCTAGTAGGGGGACAAGCCCCCACCAGCTCTCCAATAGGTGCATGACATGTGGATAAAAGTCAAAGTATCAATGGTCAACATTTGACCAATCAAAGATCAATTTTTGACCAAAGTCAAAAGATGAGAAATGGCAGGTGACCAAAAATGGTAGGTATTGTCTTACAAAATAAGATAACCCTTTTCTAACCTGGACAGGCTCTAGTTAGACTAAGTGAAGGCCTTTGATTGAGCACAAACTCCTTTAGCTCAGTCAGGACAACTATTTATGATAGTAAAAGAAGAACGTTAGGTTCAATCGAGTGCTAGCACGATTTTCTTGAACCTAATTGAATCTCATTCAGATCAATTGAACTAGATCAGTTCAATTGATGATCACCAGATTCAAACCCTTGTTTGTGTGACCCAGTTAGGTTCAGTTCTGTATGGTAATGGGATATGTCATGATCTCTATCATCGACATCATCGAAACTCCTTTCGATGGATCAGAACTCTTCTGATTCGAACAGCTAGAATGATCGATCATCTAAATCATTCTAATTGCTCCCAAAATCCACCAGTGACACCTAGCAGTATATGGTGGCAACCCATCAGAGCTGAATGTGAACCTCTTGGTGCAGCTACCTGTGTGATTAAGTTCTTCTATCTTGAGCCCCGATCAGATTAGGGTTAAGGTGAACTCGTCAAACCCTAGTTTCTATCATATGATGTAATCATTCAATTCAAGTCCGATGTGAAAACCTAAATAGAAACTCTTTCTATTATTTCACTCTATCATGGCCATGGGCTTCTGGACTTGATTCTCATGATCATCATAGGGCTGCTCCTCTACCACCGAGGTAGATAGATTCCATCTTGATGCAATCCAGTTCCTACAATGAACATTCTATAGCCAACATACACCTCAGGATTCTGAATGGCTAGGAGACCGAGTTATGGTGTAGTCAAACTATAACACCCTCAAGGTGAACTATCGATGCACCTCAGATCAAAGAACCAGACACACCACTATAGCATCGAGTCAGTCATTGATGAGAAGGTAGACTTTCTAATGACTACTCGAGGTGGTCACGCTCAATGCCCTCATTCTTTAACGAATATCTGTACTCTCGCGCCAATGTCTCCACACCATAGACTCAAGACTCATCTATTAAAGATAAGCAATTGTACACCAATCTTCTGAATTAATTATCATCCTCGTGATGATCCTATGGTCGGGAGTATTTTATGAGTTAATAATGATTATTCATGTCTTAAATTTTCAACTCTTAAAAATATGAATTATCATTATCATTAACTCAAAGGATGTATCACAAACACTAAATACACATATGTGATAGAAAATAACTCATTTTATTGATTATAGTCAAAATTATAATTTTGCCCCTAGAAGTGTATTATAAGTGTCAGCCAATTCTGGCTTCTAGGATACATATATCTAACATTAACATGACTCTTTATCCTAACATGAGTCGAACAGGATCTTGATGGAGTCTTAGAATATTTTCTAACCTTTAGATTATGATTGCAGCCCTTCATGGCCATTAGATCTCGTGGTCCACGCACAACTCCCATAGATCCCTTGGATTAATCACAATCCGAGTCCAAATAGAAAATCTCATCTAGTTTTATTAGCCTTTGTTGAGCCGAATTTGTCAGAGGTCCAGCTGGCTCGACTGCGTCTTACCTGAATACTTACTTTCTGTCTGCCTGAGAGGGCCGCTTGACTACAATCCAAGTTGGCTCAATCTCGGTCCAAGCGGCTTGACTCCGTATCCAAGCTAGTCTGACTGCTTGCTAATACTAATTTTTCTTTTGCTGTGGGTCAAACTTGAGGCATCAAATCCTAACAATCTTTATCTCAACTCAATATTCGGCCTTTACCCGTCTTTGAGAGCTTTTGGATCCTTTTGCCCCCCATGACTTGGGGCAATCGCCTACTGATCAAGGATGGGCAAACGTGGAAGTCAAGCTAGGCTGCTTGATCCCACCTCCATCAATGGCTATGATCCTTCTAATTTGAGACCTACTCAGGATAGTCTCCTACGGTAATAGAAACTTCATCTTATAATGTCTCATGTCGTCCTCTCGAGTCTCTCATCTCATGCCCAATCCATCTCCACCTGGAGCTCCATCTCGCACTAGGCTCCCTATCATGAGGTAATGTCCTCCATACTTTCTTCCTCTAATCACCATCCTCCTGGCATGTATGACTTCAAAATTCTTCCATCAGCTTTCCATCTGAAACTGATCGAATCCAGTCTGCTCAGTGAGATAGATTCTTCTTAAAATTGGGTATGTATCGGACCTCACCCAACTTCTTCACTAGAGCTTCATGCTGATCGTCCTACTACCCTTAATCTCATAGCTCAATCCATCTGACAGGAATATAATGCCCTCACTGATCTTCAAAAAGTCAAACATCTTCTCTCTACAACATATATGATGAGAACAAGTAGAATCTATAATCCACTGGGAGAAAGAAGTAGTTACCTCATCAGTAACCAAAAGGATATCATCACTGCCTTCTGTATCGCTACTGGCCATTGCTATAGTAGCCCTCATTTGATCTTTGAGTTGTTGGCAATCCTTGACTTGATGTCCCAACTCGTCGCACTGGTAGCATTTGATCTTGCTATGGTCCCTCGTGTTGGACCTGCATCATCCTCCTCGTGATCTTCTACCACTCTATCTTCTGCTACCTACTCCTCCAAAAATTGCCAAAGCTAAGCTGCCGCCATTTGAGCTTGAAGCTGGGTTCTCCCTCTTGAGAACCTCATTTTGGAGAATCATTGAAGTTACCTCTTTCATCTTGATGGTGCTCTTGCCTACAAGAAGAGCAGTCACCAAAAACTCATATGAAGGGGGAAGTGATGCTAGCAAGACCAATGCCCTGATCTTCTCCTCAACTTTTTCATCAATGCTAAAGAGGTTAGTGAGAATCTTCTGAAATTTGGATAGATGTTCCTACACACTTTGATCTTTGTCCATCCACAGCTGGTAGAACTGCCTCCAAAGAAATAGCGTATTGGTGAGCGATTTTGCCATGTATAACTCTTCGAGCTTCGACCACTGCACCATCGAAAAAGTCTCGCCAAGTACATGAATTATGACATTATTCGTTAGATACAAGCAGATCGTGCTCACTACCTGCATTTAGATCCATTTCTAATCCTTCACCTTCATGATGGTTGGCATCTCCTCATATAAGAGAGCATCAATCAAACCTTTTTGGATGAGGACATCCTTTATTTTTGCTTGCCACAAGGAGAAATTATCCTTCCCATCAAATCTATTAATTTCTATCTTGATTGCGCTTGTCTTCTCCATATTCTTCAATCTTTATCATCATTACTGCAATCTATGCTTTGGTACCGTCTGGCTCTGATATCAATTATTGATGATATCAACTCCTATGATACTACTTATTGAGGATCTAGTACCAGATTATTACTGTAGGAAAAAAGAAGAAAATAAAATAAAAAAATAATCAAGTATATGGATCAACCTAAAGGGTTGCCTCCATAAGCCATGTAAAGCTCCACTATGAAAGAGAAAAAATAAGTACAAGAGAAGAACATCCACTCTCAACTCACCGTACATAATTCTGTTTCAACTAGAAGCTACTCTCACAAAAGCTCTCTTAGAATTCTAAAAAGATCCTCAAAAGTTACAAGATGCTCTATCCTCATGGCCTCTGTGTTAGATGCTATACACCTATTACTTCTCTCTCATATGGGCTGCACGTACTCGACACCTTGCCAAACTCCTCTTGACAGCTGTTTGATCCTCTCTATGTGCCTTTCATGCCACACGCGCCACCTCTAGCCACACCTCTTGCTCCATAGCATCTCATGCCTTTAAATAAGATGAAAATCCTTTTCTCAATACCTTACAAGAGTACTAACATGGCTCTTTCTCCTAACATAAGTTGAATAGGATCTTGGTGGAGTCTTAAAATATTTTTAATTTTTAAATCATGACCATAGCCCTCCATGGCTACTAGATCCTATGGTCCATGCACAACTTTCGTAGACCCCTTGGATTAATTACAATCCGAGTCCAAACAAAAAATTCCATCCTATTTTGTTCGCCTCCGTCGAGCCGACTTTGTCAGAGGTCGAGCTGGCTCACCTGCATCTTGCCTGAATATCTGCTTTCTATCTATTTGAGAGGGCCGACTTGACTACGATTCGAGTTGGCTTGATCTTAGCCCGAGCCAGCTCGATCCCATATCCGAGCCAGCCTGGCTGATTGCTGATACTGATTCTTCTCTTACTATAGGTCTAATTCAAGGTATCAAATCCTAACAATGAATCAATCACTAGCATGTTTACATATTTCACTAATATTATTAATGGGCTCAAAAGCCTTGGTATAGTGTATTCTATTAGTGATTTGGTGAGAAAGATTCTTAGATCTCTACTTAGGACTTGGGAAGCAAAGATAACTACCAATCAAGAGGCAAAGCATCTTAATAAATTACCACTCAAAGAGCTGATTAGATCACTAATTACACATGAGCTAGCAATGAGGCAGCACAATGATGAAGAGGTTCGAAAGAAAAAGACTATTGCCTTGAAATCTATAGCAAATGAAAAAGAAGAAGAAAAGTCCACCGAAGATGATGATAATGATGAAAACATGGCCCTTATGATTAGAAGATTCAGAAAATTCATAGAAAGAAGAAGGCAAGGATTCAAGAAAAGAAACTTAGCCATGGGAGAATCAAGCTAGGAGAAAGAGAAGAAGGAGCAGCCTTTGTGCTACGAGTGCAAGAAACTAGGATACTTTAAAACTGATTGCCCTACCTTGAAGAAATCCTTCAAAAGAACCAAAATGAAAGTGATGGTTGCAACTTGGAGTGACAGTGATCATTCTAGCTCCAAAGAGAAAAACTAAAATATGGCAAACTTGTGTCTCGTGACACAAAATGATGAGGTAATTTTTGAACCTTCCTTAGATTTTACTTTCGATGAACTTTAAGATGTCTTTCATGATTTAACAAAAGAATTTACAAAACATGAAAAATAAAGATCTGAACTAAAAAATGAATTTTTGATTAAAAAGAAAGAAGAAACACTTCAAAACTATAAACAATTGAAAGAAGAAAATGAAGTCCTAAAGTGAGAACTTGACAAACTAAAACCTTTAGTGGATAAGTTTATATATAGCTCAGAAAAACTGCAAATGATACTCAATAATTAGAAGGCAATGTATGATAAAGCTGTAATTGGATTTAACATTAATAGCAAACAAAAACTTCTAAGAAACTTCTTTTCTACATCATCATCTAATAACCCCACCACACATATAACATGTTTCAACTGTAGAAGAGTGGGACACAAAGCACATGTATGTAATTTTAGAAAATCTAATGAAAAATAGTTAAGAAAATTTAGGTTCTAAAAGAAATCATAGTGACTAACCCTAAAGGTTCTAAGAAAACTTGGGTACCTAAGAAAGCTACTTCATTATTTTGTAGAAATATGTTGCAACCAATGGATCCAAACGAAGATAACACTTAGATAGTGGCTATTCAAGACATATGAAGGATGATAGGGAGCAATTCTACACCTTTGAGAAAAAGGAAGGAGGAGTAGTTATCTTTGGCAATAATAGCAAAGAAAAGATCATTGGCATTGGTAAAATTGAAATTACACTTTCTATTTTCATTGACAATGTATTGTTAGTTGATAGTTTAAAACATAATCTACTTAGTATAAGTCAACATTGTGATAAAGGATATATAGTTACTTTTGACTCATCTTTATGCATGGTTTCTAGTCCCTTTGATGAAAGTACAAAATTCATTGGATATAGGCATGGCAACATCTACATGGTTGATCATGATGAGATAGTCATGAAGAGTAGTCAATGTCTTATTGCAATGGATGCCATAATCAAAGAGACTAGTTGGTTGTGGCATCATAGACTAGGACATGCAAGCATAAACACTATTTTAAAATTGATTACTAAAGACTTAGTAAAAGGTTTGCTAAAATTAAACTTTGAGAAGCATTTGTGATGCATGTCAATATGGTAAACAAACTAGGGGGAGTTTCAAATCCAAAAAGATTGTTTCAACTTCTAGACTACTTGAGTTGATTCACATGGACTTGTTTGGATCCACTAGGACTACAAGCCTAGGAGGAAAGAAATATGGACTTGTGATCATAAATAATTTTTCATGGTTTACTTAGGTTTTATTCTTGGCACACAAAGATGAAGCCTTTACAGCTTTTTCAAAATTTTATTGTAAAGTTTTGAATAAAAAGAACACAACAATTATTTGTATTCGTAGTGATCATGGCACTGAATTTGAAAATCAAAATTTTAAAATTTTTTGCAATGAAAATGTATAGAATATAATTTTTTTGCACCAAGAACAACACAACAAAATGGAGTAGTTGAAAAAAAGAATAGGACACTGAAGATATGGCCCATACCATGTTGTGTGAAGGGAATCTTTTCAACTATTTTTGGACTGAAGCCATTAATATGGCATGTTACATTCTAAATTATGTTTTGATCTACCCTATTTTGAAGAAAATCTTCTATGAACTTTGAAAAAGTAGAAAGCCAAATATTAACTATTTTTATGTTTTTGAGTGCAAATATTTTATTCTTAATAATGGTGAAGATAATTTAGGCAAATTTGATGATAAGTTGGATGAGGATATCTTTTTTGGATACTTCACATCTAGCAAAGCATATAGAGTCTTCAACAAATGCATGTTGGCTATTGAAGAATCTATTCATGTTATCTTTGATGAAGCAAACAATCTATCTTTGAGAAAGAAAGATGCACTTGATGATGATGTAGAAATTCTGAAAAATAAAATGAACTCAACTTGAAGGAAAGAACAAACCAAGATGGAGATGAATGAGCAAATTAAAAGAAATAGAGCAAAATAAAAATTTTGATCAAGACAACAATAAAGAGCATAGTGATCTATCTAAAGAGTGGAGGTATACACACAATCATTCAAGAGATCTCATTATTGGTGATCCTTCATAAGGGATAAGAACTAGAGCTTCCTTTAGAGACACTTTTGATTATCTTGCCTTCATCTCTCAAATTGAGCCCAAATGCATGGAAGAGGCTGGAAATGATTCAAATTGGATACTTGCTATGTAAGAGAAATTAAATCAATTTGAGAGAAATAAAGTATGGACCCTAATTATTAGACCTCATGACTATCCTATTATTAGAACTAAATGGATATTTAGAAATAAATTGGATAAAAATGATAACGTAATTAGAAATAAAGCCAGATTAGTAGATAAGGGATATAACGAAGAAGAAAGAATAGATTTTGATGAAACCTATACTCCTATAGCAAGATTAGAGGTAATTAGATTATTACTTGCATTTACTTGCTATATGAATTTTAAATTATTTTAAATAGATGTAAAAAGTATCTTCTTAAATTATTATATTGCTGAAGAAGTTTTTGTAGAACAACCCCCTAGTTTTGAAAGTCATACTTTTTCAAATCATGTATTCAAACCCAATAAAGCACTTTATAGTCTAAAACAAGCATCTAGGGCTTGGTATAAAAGACTTAGTAAATTTTTATTAGAAAATGATTCCAGTAAAAGTAGTGTAGATACAACATTATTTTTGAAAAGAAAAGAAAATGACCTCCTAGTAGTTCAAGTTTATAGTGATGACATTATTTTCGAACCTACTAATGTAAATTTTTATCAAGAATTTGCTGAGTTAATGCAGGGTGAATTCAAAATGAGCATGAAGGAGAAGCTAACCTTCTTTCTTTAGCTTCAAATTAAATAATCAAAGAAAAGAATCTTTACAACCAAAATATGTTCGAGAGATACTCAAGAAGTTTGGGATAGAGAATGCAAAGAAAATTGGCATACTAATGAGACCCTCATGCAAACTCGACAAAAATGAAAATAATAAAAGTATAGATCAAAAATTCTATAGAGATATTATTGGCTCTTTACTTAACTACTAGTAGGCCTGATATACTTTTAGCATTTGCATGTATGCTAGATTTCAATCTAACCCTAAAGAATCTCACATGCTAGATATTAAAAGAATTCTAAAATACCTAGTTGACACTCAAAACTTAGATTTATAGTATTCAAAATAATCTACAATTGATCTAATTGGATATTTAGATGATGATTATGGAGAATGTAAAATTGATAGAAAAAGCACTAGTGGAATGAACACATTGCTGCTGAGAGTTGTTGTACTCAAATACTTTAGATTAAGCAATAACTCAAAGATTTTAAAATTAAATAAAATAAAATTTTTATAAGATGTAATAATACTAGTATAATTAATTTAACTAAAAATCTAATTCAACACTCTAGAATAAAATATATTCAAATTATACATCATTTTATTAGAAATTATGTTTAAAATAATAATGTTGTGCTTGAATTTGTTAATATTGAAAATCAATTTGCTAACATTTTAACCAAATCTTTAAGTAAAGATAGATTTAGCATGATTAGGGGAGAACTAGGAATTTGTGATCCCGTCTAGAGAAAATTTCTTGTCACAAAATTTCTCTTCATGATTCTTCAATCAATTTGATATGAAATTTCTTGTTTCCATTGATTCAAGTCGTTTCAATTTAGATGGAATTAAATATAAATTTAATTCAAATTTATTTTCATTTTTAAAACTTTTTTTGAGTCGACTCGAATGAAGCCTCGAGTCAACTCTTCTGTTGGGAGCCCAATTTTTTTAAAAAAAAATCCATAACCCTATTTCACTTTATCTTTTACTATTTATCTGAGCCACCTCCTTCTAAACCTACATCAACTCCTTCTGAACCCCTCCAAACTCTCTCCTTTCTCTTTTCCATTCTTTCTCTTCATGGATCCAAGCTACCCCATGGCACCCAAGACCAGATCAGCCACTGGCAAGAGACCCCAAAGGGATGATTCAAAGGAAATGAGATCTAAGGCTCGAGAAGATGGAGAAGAATGCATCCTCCCCCCACTTGCTTCTTTCTCTCCTCCATGTCGAGCGCCAATGGCTACCCAAGCCATTACTATAGGAAAAAAAGTGGATTTTGGATCCCTCGAGTGAGAGCATTTTTGGATTGGGAGTTGGTTACGATAGCAAGGATGGAAGAAGATTTGCTCCCTAGAGGTCCCAACTTACCCTCAATTAGTCAGAAAATTTTTTGAGAACATGGAACTCAGGAGCTCCTACATCTCCTCCATTGTTAAAGGTTAGTTGATCACCCTAATGGAAAGAAAGCTAGGTCACATTTCGGAAATGCCAACCAAAGGGATTGGCTATCTCAAACTAGATAGTAAGGCTAAGGGTTTGAAGTACATTTTAGAGAGAGATAATGTCACTGATGTTGACAACCTTTTAGCCAATCAACTATCTACTAAGATGCGGCTGCTTCACCACATTGTCAACCACATTCTTTTCCCAAAAATAGGTTGGTTCAATTGGGTAGCTAAGAAGGAAGTTGTTATCATGTACAATATGATTCAAGGGAAGTTGATGAACCTGCCTTATTTGATGATTCAACAAATCAAGGATGCTGCTAGAAGATTCAAAGGCTATGGTATGATATCTACTTTACTTTTTATAGACAATGGACCAAATCTTGAAGGATGTTGCCCAAAGATAGCAACCCAAGAGGGGAGGTAAATCGGATTCTATTAGGGATAAAATAGCTCTTGTTGAAGTTCGGTAAGCTGTCCGATTTCAGCATAACCATGATCAAACTTCATCCAAGCAGCTCTCCTACTCCACAGTACCTTAGGAAGGATGACCTCCAATCCATATATGTCAGACGACCTTCTCAACTATGATCATCAATGCTCTACCAACGAGTACAAAATAGGGCTTCGGTCAGACAAACTTAAATAGTGAGGGGAGTTGCCATTTGATTGATTTTGCCCTTTGGCTCAAGACAAACTCTTGGCTTCCAAGTGTTAAATCCTAGCACCATCTGACCTTGCTTATGATAGACCATGAAGGCACCCGAATTCCTTCATTATAGGTAGTGTATCTCACCAATTGCATATTAAGAACTCCAGCTAGCCGAATCACTTTCCAACTGAACTTCTCTCTTGCTGAGCTTCATTCAGATGAATTATTTTCTAGCTAAATTCTTCCACTTTGGTCTATGAACAGCGGTCAGCTTTGAGAGCGATCGAATTTCTTTATTCCCTCTTGATGATTGCAGATCTAGCCAACGTATATCATGCACATCAATCAAGCATGTTTGAATAGTAAAAGGATCCCATCGTCAATGCAAGTTTGATCTCCAAATCTAGAGCAGGCAATAGCTACCTTACCGACTATGACCCTAGTACTCTTTTGGGCTAATCTTAGGTATCGACCGAACTTTAGGAAGCAATAAGAGTATCAGTAGGAGTCTTGATGTTCATCCATTCCAAATACCAGTGAATCTCAAAATTTTGCCTTCTCGATCAAACTCTAAAAATCGTAGCCATGATCCTTAGTGAAGAACCCACTATCCTCTCTATGGTCTCCAGCGCGATCATTCGTATCTACTTCCGACCGACCTTGATAGTAGTCGAGCTCCTTAAAACTATCAAGGATGATAAGGGTAGATTCCAACTAACTATAGATCTACCCTCTGCAACTTAGAAGCCAACTTCTAAGTTCGGCCAATCTGATCTTGAGTTCTATATAAGCAACTGGCCCTCAAGCACAAAATTTCTAACCTCTCATCCAAACTCCAGCAAATCAATTCCAACCACCTATAAGTCATGATAAATGATAGCTCGCTCCTTGTAACAAACTCTACATGGTCCGAATGGCCCACTAGCAGACGGTTATGACTGTCACCATCAATCTATTATGCGCTCCGTCTATATAAAGGATCCTTTAGATATGTTTCTCTCTCTAAGTTCTCATCTTCACTTACATTCTCGTAAGTACTCCATTCTTATTGCCTGAAGAACTAACTTGATTGTTAGAGGATCCTATTGGAGATATCTACCATTGATCTGGATTTTACTTTATAGGTCTTGTCGATGACCTCATGTCCTCCAACTCTAGTGAATTCCGACATCAGCACCATTTTCTGCACTAACAGAATTGGCATTGGAGAAAAACACTCTGAGCCCTTATTCTTAAAGGAATACCCAGTCAAGTTCATCTTCTTCCTCTCCTCTCCAATTCTACACATTTTTTTTCTCTAATCTTTCTTGTGTTCTAGTAAGATGCCATCTAGAAAAACTTCAACCTAGCGATCCACCACCTCTACTACCAGATCTCATTTAGATTATCCTGCTCCAACCTCATCGCCGGCATCTCAACCTCCACTAGTAGCTATGGTGGATTTAGAGCAGTTTAACCTATTGGTGCAGTAGGTTAAGAGCCTCACTGAAGTAGTATAGGCCATGCAACAGCCTCCAGCACTAGTTCAGTTGGAAAAACCCTCATCGAAATGCCGAGATCTGATGTAGGAAAGACCCACCTAGGCAAGTCGATCGGTGACTCTTGGGAAGGGGATGTAGAGAGCGGAGAGCTCTTGTTCTGATCATGATTCTACTCTAGGAGAATCACTACCTCCTCCAGTTAGTCATGCTTTGAGATTCATGATTGAGATGATATTTTCAATCAGAAGCTTCAAAAAATGAACCAACGGATTTAGGAACTTTGCCACATTGCCCCTGCTCACCACGACAACATCTGCACCAATCCTCCATTTTCTGCCCGTATCATGCAAGAACCCATCCCACCAAACTTCAAACTTTTTTAGTTTGAAAGTTATGATGGGACCATCGACCTAGTTGACCACCTCGAAGCCTTTAGAACTATGATACTGCTCCATGGCATACTTAATGTGATTTTGTACTGAGCTTTATCCTCTACTTTGAAGAAAGTAGCAAGAAATTGATACTCAAGCCTCAAATTGGGTACCATCTTTTTTTGTATTAGTTGAGCCATTAGTTTGTGGCTCATTTCATCAACAATGAGTGCTAGAGACGAGGTTCAGACTTCCTCATCAATATCAAGTAAAAGAAAGGGGAGTCCATTCGAGCTTACATCAGATTTTAATGCTACTGCCTTGGAGGTCCAAAATTTGGATCAATCTGTTGCTATGGCCATACTGAAGGATGGTCTCTAGAAGAACAATCTTTTTTTCGTTCTGAAGAAGAAGTATTCCTAAAATTTTGCTGACATATTAGCTTAAGTAGAAGGCTATGCTCGAGCGAAGAAAGCCTTCAAGCAAAAAGATGGAGAAGCTGCAAGAGAGCAACAGACAGGTGAATCTAGTAAGCCTGCAATTATTAAGAAGCCGAGTGAAGCTCGACTATGCTCCAAAACTTCTCTTGAGTGCAGACAAATCCGAACTTCACCTCGGACACATCGACCAAGAAGCCTAGATTGGAAGGCATGGTGAAAATCCTCTTCAAAAAAATTTTACAACTATGCCCCCTTGAATGCTCCGAAGATCCAAGTGCTGATGAAAATCAAGGAGCAATTACCGAGGCTAGAAAAGATGCAGTTTCATCCAGCCAAGTGCAATCCAATAAGTACTATATTTATCATCGTGATCATGATCATGATACTGAAGAATACATTCAGCTCCAAGATGAAATTGAGGAGCTCCTCAGATGGGACCAACTACACCACTTTTTGAGATGTCGACTACCATAGCCTGAACCACCTAGGAGGGATGAATCGCAAGAAGATCGGCCTTCGCTTGAAATTATCAACACCATCGTTGAGGAACATCGGTAAGGAGAGACTAGTGGACTAGAAGAGCCAGTAAAGAGGCAGAGGACTGAGGAACCCATTGATTTTTTTGAAAAAGATGTACAAGAGATTCCATTTTTACATAATGACGTAGTTGTAGTTACTTTAAATATTATTGATTATAATGTATACCACATTTTGATTGATAATGAAAGTTTTGTTGATGTTGTATTTTATGATGCATTCTCTAAAATGTCAATAAACGATGGTCGTATGGGACCAATAAGCTCTTCATTAGTGGAATTCACTAGCAATGCCATGCTAGTGGAAGGAATAATTACTTTGCTAGTTGTAGCGAGTTGATATTTGAGGCAGTCTAAGGCTCAAGTTGACTTCTTAATAGTAAAGGCTCCCTTAGCTTACAATGCGATTCTTGGCCGACCTAGTTTAAATGCACTTCGGACTGTGGTCTCAACTTATTACTTGAAAATAAAGTTTCCAACAAGTCATGGGGTCGAAAAAGTCAGAGAAGATCAAGCTCTAGCACGGCACCGCTATACCATTACTTTATAAGGTGAAAAGCAGATAGAATCTTATCCAGTAGATGGGCTTGATGCTCATGATGATTTGACTAAGGAACGAGGGAAACCAATTAAAGACCTTATTGTAGTTTCCTTGAATGATTGTCATGAAGATCATACTGTTCAAATTGGCTCCAACTTGAGAGAAGAAGTCAGAAAGCAGCTCATCGTCTTCTTGCGAAGAAATGCCAACATCTTTGCCAGGGTACCTGCAAATATGCCAGGCATTGATGTTGAAGTAATGGAACATCATCTGGCTATAGATCTTGAATGTCGACCTGTAAAATAGAAGAAGCACAGTTTTGCACTAGAATGGCAAAAAGCCATTATCGATGAGGTTGACAAGCTCCTTAAAGCCAAGTTTATCTAGAAGGTATCCTACCCAAATTAGATTGTAAATATAATTCTCGTTAAGAAGACGAATGGCAAATGAAGGATGTGCATAGACTTCATAGACCTGAATAAGGCCTGCCTAAAGGACAACTATCCCTTATCTAGAATTGATCGACTGGTGGACGCAACCTTGGGCCATGAGCTTCTCAGTTTCATAGATGCCTTCTCTAGTTATAACCAAATCTGGATGGCATCAGAAGATGAGAAGAGAACTGCTTTTATTACTGACCATGGTCTTTATTATTATAGGGTTATATCCTTGGGACTTAAAAATGTAGGTACAATATATCAGCATCTAGTGAATAAGATCTTCAAGGAGCAGATCAACCACAATATGGAGGTCTATATGGATACATGTTTGTCAAAAATCGATCTTCAATAAATCATATTGACGACCTGAAAGAAACCTTCTATGCTCTACAAAAGTATAAGATGAAATTGAATCCAACCAAATACACTTTCGGAGTAACCTCGAAGAAGTTCCTGGGATTTATGATATCAAGACATGGCATCAAAGCAAATCGTGAGAAGATCAGAGCCATCCAAGAGATGACTATACCAAAAATAATAAAAGAGGTTCAACACCTAATAGAAAAAGTTATGGCTCTAAATCGCTTCATTTTAAGATTGATCGAATATTGCATGCCTTTCTTTCAAGTGCTCAAGCAGCCAAAGAACTTTTGCTGGATCCCAGAATGTCAACAAGCCTTTGAAGAATTAAAGAACTACCTCAGTTCACCTCCTCTCCTCGCCAAATTCGAACCTAATGAAGAACTGTTCCTATATTTGGTGGTGTCACCTATGGCAATTGGAGCTATCCTGATAAAAAAAGAAGCAAAAATTTAGAAGTCAATCTACTACATAAGTCGGGTCCCGAGGGATGCGAAAATAAGGTATACAAAATTGGAAAAGCTAATCTATGTATTGTTAATTATAGCCAAGAAGCTCTAACCTTTTTTTCAGGGGCATACAATTATACTTTTTATTGATCAACCTATTAAAGTAGTTCTTCACCGACCTGATACCTCTAAAAGAATAGTGAAGTAGGCAATCGAGCTCATCGAGTTTGATATTAACATCCAATGTCGGCCATTAATTAAAATCCAGATATTGGCCAACTTCATGGTAGAATGCACCATCCCAGACCCAGTCGAACCTAAGTAGTAGAAAGTTTATACTCCTAGTTTGCAGTCGAACTCTCCTGAAAAAAGAATAGACCTCCCTGAAGACTTCTGGGCCTTATATGTTGATGGTTCATCCAACACCTCTAGGGCAAGCATATGCTTGATTATAATCAATCCAAAAAAAATTATTACTGAATACATGCTGCGCTTTGAGTTCCCTACAATAAATAATAGAGCAGAATATGAAGCTCTGATTGCTGGGTTAAGAATAGCTAAAGAATTAAAAGCAGACCATATGAAAATCTATAGTGATTTTCAATTGATGGTAGGACAAGTTAATGGTAATTATAGAGCACGGGAGGAAGGCATGAAGAAGTACTTAGAAAAAGTTAAAAGTTTAATCTCAGCTTTTAGTAGCTTTGACATTTAGTAGATCTTCAGAGTAAAAAATATTAGGACTGATTTTTTCTCCAAATTAGCTATCTTGGCTCCAAGTAAACTATCGAAAGGAGACTGCTTTGAAGTTCTGCAACATCCAAGTTTGAAGAAATCTCAAACAATAATGCAAGTCGATCATGAGCCCAGTTGGATCGACCTAATCATTGTATATCTCAAAAATGGTATTCTTCTTAGAGATCTTAAGGAAGCTCGAAAACTAAGAAACCAAGCTTCTCATTATATTTTATATGAGAATAAATAATATAAGAGGTCATATTTTTTACCACTTCTCAAATGCCTCCAACTTTCTGAAGCTAATTATGCATTAAAAAAAGTTCATGAAGGTATATGTGGAATTCACCTTGGGCTAGGTCATTATCTTATAAACTACTCTTTCAAGGATACTACTAGCCGACTATGTAATAAGATGCCATAGATTATGTAAAGAGATGTGATCGATGTCAAAGAAATGCTAATATCCAGAGATAGCTAGCTTCATAACTAGACATGGGCATCGGGCCATGCCTGGCCCGGTCCAGTCTAAGCCCAATAGGCCTAGTACTATAGCGGGCCATGCCAAGCACGGTCCATCCCATAAATGGACCATGCTGGCACGGCACGGTAAGCATAAAATCCCTGCTCGGCATGGCCCTAGGCCCGAGAATTGGCGGGCTGGGCCTGGCACAGCCCATTGGCCCATCAGGCCCTTTTTTTAGCCTTAACGGGTCATGCCCGACCTGCAATGGTATGAAACGGGCCATGCCTAGCCCGGCCTGTAATGGCTAAAATCATTTTTTTATTTTTTAAGGATTAAAATGGCTAGTTTTCTTATTTTTACCATTTTAACCCCTTCAACAACTAAAAAATGGCTAGATTGAGGGATATTTTAGAAAAATAAAAATTTGAAACTTCTATAAATAGAGTCTTTCTCTTTCATTCTCACAACATCAATTCATCAAACCAATTCTATCTCTCTCTTTAATCTTCCTACTTTTATTTGTTCTCTCTTCTAGCAATTCTTCTCTCTTTCATTAAATATTTAGTACGTAGCAATTATAGTTTAGCAATTCAAGAGTCATACAAGAGGAGAAAGTATCTCTCTTTTGGAGGTCGTAGTTCAAGAGCAGCTCCACAAATCTGACTCTCTGGCTCTCCGACCTTCGACAGCCCAACCCTCCTCCTCCAACTTTTCAATTTTTCAGTCTTAGCTTCACCTCTTCTTCCTCTTTAGCTCTATAATTTAATTTTTTTTTACTGGTTACTAGTTAGTTTTTATTTTTTTACATTTAGTTTAGATGGTAAGTTATGATGATGAGAGTATAGCCGACGCCGCTGGGCATGCCGGTATTTTTGTTCCTATTTTGGAGGAGGAAAAAACTATTCCTGCTCTCTCTGAAGTTCATTCTGGGGAAGTTAGATCCTCTTCCCATAAGAGAACTAGCACTATGTGGAATGATTTCGATGGAGTTTTGATAGATAAAGTCTATAAGGCAAAATATAAAAAATATGCCAAATTATATAGTTGTGCCAGTACTGAAGGAACTAACCTTTTGAAAAGACATCAAGAGTCTCATAGGATAAGTGATTCTCATCTTCAAAGCACTCTTAATATACAAGAGATGCTCTTATTGGAACTTTTGCCTATAATTATAAAAATCAAAAAAAGGCACTTATAAAATGGATAGTTAGAGATGAATTATCCTTCAGCTTATGTGAATCTTTCAATTTTGAAGAATATATTCAATTAATTTTACAACCCGCTTATAAAAGAACCAATAGATGTACATTTAGAAGAGTAGCTATGATAAATTATTTAGTGATGAAGCATGATTTAATTGATACTCTTTCTACTTTAATACAAAAGTATCATTAACTTCTGATATATGGACTGCATCTATAGATAGTATGTATTTTATTTCTATTACTGCTCATTACATAGATAATGATTGATAATTAAATAAGTGTATTCTTGCTTTTCATTCTTTTGATTATCCCCATTCTGGCCAATAAATTTTTAATATTATTTATCAAACTATAGCTGCATATAGTATTAGTAACAAAATTATGTCTGTTATATTAGATAATGCATCTAATAATAATGTAGCTATCCAATTATTGAAAGACTCTTTTCGTCCCATTGTTAATGAAAAATTATTTTATATTAAATGTGCATGTCATATTTTAAATCTTTCTATTCAAGCTAGAATAGACATGGTTCAAGATATAATTACAAAAAATAAGAATGCGGTATCTTTTATTCATGCTTCAAGAGTACGATTGTAAGAATTTAAATAATTATATTTAGATCATGATAAATATTTTAAAAAATTAAAACTTAATGTAGTTACCCATTGAAACTCTACATATATGATGATTTATGATGCATATCCATATAAAAATTTATTAAATGCGTATATAAATGATCATGGATTAAGATTTATTTTGACTAAAAATGATTGAAAAAAAAATTTAGAAGATTTTTTAGTTAGTTTTTATAATGCTATAAATACTCTTTTTAGTGTTTATTTTTCAACCTTTTATGCATTTTTACAACAAGCATATATAATTTATGGTCAATTTGCACAATATAAATTTGATGATGTTTTAATGCCTATTATTTATGAAATGGAAAGAAAATAAAATCAGTATTGGGATATGGTATGTCTCATGCATAACTTAGCTGCTGTATTTGATCCACAGATCAAATTAAATGGCATACATATTTTACTTGATGAAATTGGTAGATATTTGAATTATGATTCTGAAGAATCTAAAGCTGAGGTAACTTAGCTACTTCATGATATTTTTGCATTATATGATGAAAAATTTCGTGGATCTAGACAGTCTACATCATCTTCATAATCAACTTCTAGTACCTCTCGTTCATCATTTATTTTTTCATTTCTTGCACATAGGAGATATTCACATGCATCTTCTACATTAGATGAAAACTAAATAGAAAATCTTGATGTGTTGACTTGGTGAAAGAATATAAAAAATCAATATCCTATTATGTCTGCAATTGCACATGATATTTTAGCTATGCCGATGTCCATAGTAGCATCGAAATTAGCTTTCAGTGTAGGTTGGCACATTTTGGATGAAAAGAGAGTAGGATGATGGGTGAGATAGTTGAGATGCTGCTCTGCTTTGAAGATTGGCTGGATGTGGAGGCAAAACTTCAGAACAAAGGAGGACATGATACTCGATCTAATGATGAGGACGACATAAATATAATAGATAATTAGTAAGATTTATTTTTAATTCTTAATTTTTAAAAATTATATATTTTTATTTTTTATTTATTGAGGTGAGTTACCTCTATTTTTTTATCAGTTCTCTCTCTTTGTATTCTGGAGGTTAGGCCTAGCCCCCTCCATCTTTTGTATAATTTTAATTTATATTAATAAATTGGTAGGGGTCCACGCCAAATCCTCCATCATTATAAGATGATTTTTATTTTTATAAAAAAATTTAATATCTTATATTTTTTTATTTATCCATCAATTTAATTTATTTTATAAATATTATTTTTTAAAATAAAAATTTTAAAGAGGCTATAGCGTGCCAAATGGGTCGTGCCATGGCACGACCCATATGGGCTGGCACACAAGCTGTGCCAGGCTTGGGAGTGTATCATGCCGTGCTTGGCCCAATGGGCCATGCCAGCCCAGGCCTTGGAGGGCCGTGCTGGGCCTAGGCCGTGGGCCACCAAACCCCAACCCAACCCGACCCTTTATTTTGGGCCGTGCCATGGCACAACCTGCTACAGTGCTAAGCGGGCCCTACCTGGCACGATCCAGTTCGTGTCGGGTCGGGCCAGCCTATGGGCGGCCCAGCCTGGTGTCCACCTCTATTCACAACTCACACTCCTAGCGCTCCTTGGTCTTTTGCACAGTGGGGGATGGACATACTCGAACCCTTTCCTATGGCATCTAGACAGCAAAAATTTCTTCTAGTGATAGTGGATTACTTTACTAAGTGGGTTGAGACCGAACCTCTAGCAAAGATTACTAAAGCTAAAGCACAAGACTTCATTTGGAAGTTAATAGTCTGTAGATTCAGCCTATCTTGGACTCTCATTACTGATAATGAATGCTAATTTGCAAGAGCAAGATTTGTCGAGTTCTGTGATGATTTGAACATCTCTCATTATTTTATGTCAGTAGCTCACCCACAAGCAAACGACGAAGCCTAGGTAACCAACAAGACTATATTCCAAGGGATTAAGACAAGGCTTGAAAGGACAAAAGAAACATGAGTGGACAAACTCTATCATGCTCTCTAGACCTATAGAACCATCTAAAGGTTGCCAACTGGGAAAACTCCATTTGCTTTGACTTTTGAAATAGTAACAATCATCTCGGTTGAGCTTGGACTTCTTTCAGTATGAGTTGAAGCCTTTAATAAATAGAATAATTCACAAGATCTCAAAGCAAATCTTGATCTATTGAAAGACAAGCGAGAAAAGGCCCAAATTGGGATAGCAACTTATTAATAGAAGGTGGCTCGCTACTATAATTTTAGAGTCAGAAGTAAGATTTTTAAAGTAAAAGATCTGGTACTACGGCGGGCAGATATCTTATAGCCATAAAATTAAGAAAAGCTCATTCCAAACTGGGAAGGCCCTTATGAAGTCGTGAAAATTATCCGACTAGAATCTTATTATCTGAAGGAGCTCGGAGGAGCTATATTCCAACGATCTTGGAACTCGAAAAACTTATGAATGTACTATCGATAAATCCATTTTTAATAAAATTTTCTTACTTTAATATCCTTATCTTTAATGCAAAATTATGCAATGGTAGAAAATTATCCAACCAAACTTCATTTTCAAATGAAGTAGAAGGCCTCAAATTCTTAAATAGGAGGTTAACCTTGTCTTAATGAGGGTAAAGGCCTTTGATTCTTAAATAAAAGATTAACCTCATCTTAATAAGGGTAAAGGCCTCCGATTCTTAAATAGGAAGTTAATCTCATCTTAACGAGGATGAAGAACTCCAGTTCTTAAACAAACAGTAATGAAAAGAGGCCCTCTCAATGGCCTTTTTGTGCTCCGACAATCTTGTTAGGAATAAAAGAAGGATCTTGTCCTAACAAGGGTGATCGCCAACCACATCAGGAATATAAGGAGGACCTCGTTCTAACGTAAATGTAGATCCTCATGTGGGGATTGAAAGCCTCCGATTCTTAAATAGAAGGTAACGAGGAGAGGCTCTCTCAATGATCCTTTTGTATCCCGACAATCTTATTAGAAATAGGAGGAGGATCTTATCCTAATAAGGATGATAGCCAACCATGTTAAGAATAGGAGGAGAACCTCACCCTACATGAATGAAGATCCTCACGGGGGATTGAAGGCCCCCGATTCTTAAACAAGAGGTTGACTATGGGTATGAAGACTTCCAGTTCTTAGATAAAGAGATTTATTCACTTCTAATCAAGTCCAAAAATTCTTATTCATAAACAAGGAGGACGAACATACAAGACATAGGGCAAAGGTTATTGTTTCAAGACAACGTCGAAATTAGGCATAATAGAAAAATGTAGAGACCAACAAGCACCAAACAAGGACAAAATGAAGAGGAATAATTAAAAAAATATCATTTCATTAAACTCAAAGTTCATTATAGAGGTTCTCAAGATCGATTACACAAAAAAAGAAGAAGAGATGAAGTCCTATTCAGAGTCGGTCTTCGAACTACCAGCTCCAGCTAATATGAGAGAATGCTTCAAATCCTTTATTTTTCCTTCAAGCTCTCTCCTCGCTTCCAAGCTCTCATCGAATATCTTGTAAACTCTTCTAGCATCTTCTTCTATTTCTCTCAACCTTTTTCTTAGAACAACTGATTCAGCCTTGGCATCTTTCATGGCATCCTTTTGATAAATCATTAGAATCTTTAGTTCTTACAGCTCGGTCCTGTCTTTATTATACGCTACGGACAAGTCCTCAAAGATCCACCTTAAGGAAAGAAGCTCATCTGGATCTCTGCTTGAACTAGCTTGAGCCATGTCAACCAACTACTTCTAAAGTCGAATGATCTCTTCATCAACCCTTTGGATAGTCTGTTGAAGCTCGGCAATCTGATTGCTCTAGTCGAGCTCATAACTCTTGTATGAATCCTCAATCGCACGTAGTTGATTTTGGAGCTTTGAAAATTTTTTGGACCAATCCCAACCATACTCCTCTGGATTGGTGGACCATGCCGAGCTCCCCTCTAGCTGTTAGATCTTCTTCTTGGCTACATTGAGCTTGACTTCGAGGGAGCTGATCTTCGTGATTAACGCTTAAGACTTTTCACTGGCATACTTTTTGATCTTCTTGAGCTCTTCCTTCAAATGATTCTTCTTCTTAGTATATTTCTTAAAATCCTTCTTGCATGCTTGAAGAAGATGGTTAATTTCAATGGCGGCCTCAGCTAGCATAGTTCTTTTTTGATTTTTGAAGCTTAACTTCAATTTTCTTTAGCTTCTTACTCAGTTGATGAGCTTTCTTCCTTGACTTTCTATTAAGAGCCTTCAAGAGGATCCCTTAAGGTAGGGGTTCGACGTCAATTGGAGACTACGTTAATGCACAAAGCATCATGACACAAAGATATCGCAAAGAAAAAAAATTTACTTTCATTAATCAAAATATTTTGAGTACAGAAAAAGCAGAAAAATAAAGAAAAAGTATAATTATCAAAAGCCTCCAACCTCTAGAGGAGCAGCGCCAAACTTAGTGCAGCTTTGGTAGTTTCAGGCTCTCGAGTAGGCTCAAAAGTTGCAATAGGAGGCTCGGTGGGTGGTAAATTGATAGCAACAGTAGAAGATCCAGCTTCATCAACAGAAGACTCCCCTTCTAAAAAATTGAGATCGAGCTCGAGGAACTTCTCAGCTACGTTCCTCTAGCAAAGTTCAAACCCTTTGATGAAGGCTATCTTGGCAAAGTCGATCTTTATGTCTTCTATCTCCTTAGAGGCCATAAAATCCAAAACAGCTTGTTCTTTAGCCTCCGAGATCTCAGCCTCTCCTTCTCAATAATCTCAACCTCCACCTTTTTTCTTTTCTCCGCCTCTAGAGCCAGCTCTTCTTTTGCCTCAGTCAAAGCCTGCTCAGCACTTCGGACCACCTCCTGAAGATGACTGACCTTGACAGACTTCTCCTTCAAAAGATGATCGATCTCGATCTTGTGTTCCTCAAGAACCTTCGCCACCTTAATCTTCTGAAGGTTGATCATCTTGATGTTAGCAATCAACTAGTGACCCATCTGTAAAAAATAAAGTTAGTTATGCTAACGACAAAGCACATGGATAAGTCAAAAAGAAAAGATAGAATAGTTACCTCAAGAAAGATCCGAAGGGTATCCCATGTCTGTTGCTCAAAGTTAATGTGGACGATCCTGTCCACGACTTCAGGTAGGGTGCATCCATCAATCAAGGATTTGATGACCTCCCAATCATTGAAGGGCAAGTCAGTATTATCACCATTGGACCCCTTGGAGTTGCTTTTGCATCAGGTCCTTTTAGCAAGTGACTTCTTATTTTTCCTATCAACCCCTTCTTCCCTCTTAGTAGGAACCGTAGGAGCTTAAACCTCAGTAGGAGGACTTGAGGCTGCCAGGGGTGCCAAAACCTTGGGAGTAGTAGCTTTAGCAGGTTTGTCCGAGCTTGGAGTGCTGATCTTGGCCTTCTCAGAGGATTCTTCTGGCATGCTACCCTTCCTTTTATGAGCCCAAAGTTCTTGGGATAATCACTCAACTCTTCTGGGTTCATTTCTATGATAATAGAAAACTAAAGTTAGAAGAAAAAGCAAAACAAATAGTTCACAAGATTCAGACGTATACCTATTGGATTGAAGAGACTAAGATCGAGATTAAATAGGTTTTGATCTTCCAATAGTTTGGATAGAAGAGGAGCTCGAAAGTTTCTCAATTTGTTGGCCGAGTCTAGATCTTCCCTCTCTAACCCAGGAGCTTAGCATATTAAGTCTCTTGGTGTCCCCAAGAAGAAAGTCCTAACTCTAAAGACGGACGAGAGACAATAAAAAAAAATTCTTTTCAATTGTGAATGGAAGAAGGGACACCCTTAAGTAACCCCTTCTTGCCAAACCGAGAAAATAAGTAACGTAAAATAATTATAGAATAAAAAAATAGTTGGATGGACTTTGACTGAGATGCAAAGGAAAAGAAAGCCTATGATAAACTTAAATAAGTTTGGAGCCATAGAGGCGAAAGAAATATTTAAACATTGAAAGAGAGCTACAATAAAGGGATGGATCGAAAGTCAGAATTCAGTGTAGAGAGCTTCAGTGTATAAATAGAAGCAAACCGATAAGAAGTGCAAGCTCAGCCACTCAGCTCAAAAAGTTTCAGTTCGTACTCCGGAGGTACCCCATACTGGATCTGTATCAAGGAAAGATCCTCAGGGTATAAGGAGCAAGGAATGATCTCAAAGATAAATGTTGGATGAGGTGCTCCTACAAGTTCGGTGGTTGCCCTAAGACTAAGGTCTGGCAAGCTCGGGTGGGCCGAACTCCTAGAACCAATGGACCAAAATGCTTCGAAAGATATTTGGATCAACCCAAACCTAAAAATTTCCAAAAAAGTTAGAAGAAAAAGGCTACAAAGTTTTTGAAAGAACCCAAGATGAACAGTAAACTCCTATAAGGAAACTGAAAGAATGAAAAAAAGCAGAAAAATATAAGAGAAAGATTAGGAAACTAACCTAAGTCGATGGAAGACTCAAGAAGACAGTCGAAAAAATGGAAGGCGAATGGAAAAGACATCGACGGTCGGAGAAGTTGTGATGGAAGAAGAATAGGACGCCCAGGGGAGATGAAGGATAGAAGGAGGAGAAGAGCACAGAAAAGTAGAGAATTAGGGGTGAGAAAAGTGTTTAAATAGCCAGAAAAGATCAAGAGAGGTTATGATTGTAGATCCTCTCCACCCATTCCATGCCCGCCATGTGTTCCACTTACTGTTAGCATTCGATAGAGCATTTATGGTGCCATACTTGGAGCATCGTGCCCAAAAGAATTTTGAGTGTTGGGGTCATTTCAAGTCATTCACTCATTAAGAAACATTGACGCCAGTCAAAAAAAGTCAAAACTTTTCATCCCCCAAAATGGAAAACAAGAAAAGGACTTTCGTAGTTGCAGTCTTATACTTTCTTCATTCGAACTTCGAACTCGAGAGTAGGGGGATAAGTGTTGAGGATAAAATAGTGCCTGCTGAAGTCTGGTAAGATGTCTAATTTCAACATGACCATGATCGAACTTCATCCAAGTAGCTCTCCTACTCCACCCTACCTTACGAAGGACGACCTTCAATCCATGTATGCCGGACGACCTTCTCAATTGTGATCATCAATGCTCTACCAATAACTATAGAATAGGACTTTGGCCGAATGAACTTAAATAGTGAGGGGAGTTGCCATTCGACTGATTCTGTCCTTTGGCTCAAGACAGACTCTCAAACTCCAAGTGTTAAATCCCAGCAACATCTAACTTTCCTTATGACAGACTTTGAAGGTGCCCAAACTCCTTTATTATAGGCAGTATATCTCACTAATTGCATATTAAGAACTCCAGCTGGTTGAATTTCTTTCTAGCCAAACTCCTCTATGGCTGAGCTTCATTCAGATGAATTCTTTTCGAGCCAAAATCTTTCACTTTGGTCTATGAACAGCAGCTAGCTTTGAGAGCGGCCAAATTTCTTTATTCCCTCTTGATGATTGCAGATCTAGCTGGCATACATCATGCACATTAATCGAGCGTATTTGAATAGTAAAAGGATCCTATCGTCAATGCAAGTTTGATCTCCAAATCTGGAGCAGGCAACAACTATCTTACCGACTATGAACCCCAGTACTCTTTTGGGCTAATCTTGGATATCAGCCAAACTTTAGAAAGCAGTAAGAGCAGTACCAGCAAGAGTTTTGACATTCACCCATTCTAGCTATCGATGAATCTCAAATTCTATCTTCCCGGTAGAACTCCTCTAAAAATCCTAACTATGATCCTTAGTGAAGAACCCACTATCCTCTCTCTGGTCTCCAGCTCGATCGTTCATATCTACTCCTAGCCAACCTTGACAATGGCTGAGCTCCTCAAAACTATCAAGGGCAATAAGGGTAGATTCCAACTAACTATAGATCTGCCCTCCGTAATATAGAAGCCAACTTTCAAGTTCGGCCAATCCGATCCTGAGTTCTATATGAGCAATTGGCCCTTAAGCATAAAGTCTCCAACCTCTCATCCGAACTCTAATAAATTAATTTCAACTACCTACAAGTCATGATAAATGACAACTCGCTCCCCATAACAAACTTCACATGGCCCAAATGGCCCACTAGCAAATGATTATGGCTGTCACCATCAATCTGTTATATGCTCTGCCTATATAAAAGATCCTTCAGATATGTTTTTCTCTCTAAGTTCTTATCTGTGCTTACATTCTCTTGAGTACTCCATTTTTGTTGGTCAGAGAACTAACTTGACCGTCGAAAGATTCTGCCAGAGCCATCCATCTTTGGTCTAGACTTTGCTTTGCAGATCTCATTGGTGATCTCATCTCCTCTAGCTTCAGTGAACTTCGGCATTAGCTCCATTTTCTGCACCAATAGATTCTCATAAAAATTTTAAATAAATTTATCTCTAAATAAATATGTGCTTCTAATTAAACTAATTTAAGTGATTATGAAGTATATGATTCAAGTGGCAGTAGATTTAAGATACAAGTACGAAGCTATGCAATAATTAAAGCTAAGCTAAACAAGTAGTAAAATAAGTAAAGCAAGAAGCAAAGGCACAATACAAACATAAAGATTTATAATGGTTCAGTATAACCCACACCTACATCCACTTCCTAAGGTCTTGTTGAAAATTTTAATATAATATCAGTGATTACAGTGTGTTTATTTTTTCAAGCTCACAAATAAATTCAGTTGATTTTTCAGGATCACTAACCAAAATCTTACACTAATTATTTTTCAGGCTTATAGTCAATCCAGTTGATTTTATGAGCTCACCAACCAAAATCTACAAAATCTAATTCCAGGCTTGGACAAACCTAATCCCCAAGTTTCTTTTTTATAAAAAAACTTGTAAAGACAATAACATACGATGTATGAATTTTAGCATAGAAAATAAAAATAGAAAAATAAATTCTTTGAGCGCTTAGAGAAGTGGTTGAATGTATGCTTTTTTGAAGTTTCACTTCTCTTTAAATGATATTAAGAGGCTATGCTAGATGTTGGTGAAGATTGCTCTTAAATGCCCTCTGATTTCACAGCTTGAATCCTCTATTTTTCCTCTCTTTTTGATGTTCAATGAAAATCACTCTAATTTGAAATGATATCTCTTTAATCTTCCTTAATCTTTCTTTTCAATTGATTCTCTAGCCTTTTTTAGTCTTGAAGATGATTGGAGAAGGAGTTTTGACAGTTGGAAGGACTAAACTAGCCATTGGAGTGGAGAAATAGCTGTTAGTATCAATTTTGTATAGTTCTAAAAATTCTGTAGAACTAGCCGTTGGAGTCTTGAGTCGACTCAAATAGAATTTGAGTTGATCCGAATAACATTCGAGTCCACTCGACCAATATTTTCTAAAAACACACATTTTGTCTTTTTCTGAGAACTTCAGCTTAATTTGAGTCAACTCAATCTACTGCTCAGATTTCTATGAGTCTACTTAAATTTCTGGTGCTGAAAACTTATTTTATGTCCCTTTTTCTATGGAGTTGACTCGAATGAAATTTGAGTTGACTATTCGAGTTGACTCAATAGTGTGCAAGCTAAAATTTTAGCATGACTTTCTTTTTTTCTATTTTTTACTTGAGTCAACTTGAATAAAATTTGATCTCAACTTTTGAAGACCTCTTCCATCTTGATTTTGATAGATGACCAAATATTGAAGCATAAAAAGAATACTAATATCTTTCAAGTTTTCTTAAGAATATTTTTGTAGATACAAAGCACCAATGAAATAGGATTGAAATCAATTGAGAATACCCTAAGCTAATGAGACAAGAGTTGGAGTTAAATCCCATGCAGAAAGATCACTTGAAGAGTTTGAGTCGACTTGAGATGGAATAGAGTCGACTCTGGCACATCCTAAAACTAGCATAGAGAAATGGAATACGACTGAGCCAACTCGAGAGAGAGCCGAGTCAGCTCTCTCAGAAAAATAGAAAGAAGTTTTCTCAAAACAAGCTAGTGACCGACTCGGAGCAATTTCAAGTAGACTCAGATTGTAGGCGAGCTGACTCAAAATCCAGCGAGCTGGCTCTCTCAGGATATACAAAAGGGTATTTTTTAGTGATCTACTGGTGAGCCAACTCGAGGCAAATTCGAGCTGACTTTATTGAAACTGAGCCAACTCAAGGGCATTTCGAGTCGACTCCAAAAGCTTTGATAGGCATAATGGCTAGTTCTGCAAGTACAACATCCTGTTTCCTCCAGAATTTTTTCAATGGCTATTTTTCATCTTCAATGATCAAAAATGTCTACTTTTTAGTTGAAACTTTATCAAACTTGCTGAAAATTAAAGAAAAATATATAAGACATAAAACGACAGAGAGAAAACACTATTCAAAAGAAAAGGAGCTCAACTTTCATTATTCATTGTTTCAAGAGAGTTCACCTATTTCTAACCTACTTTCTCTTGACCTTTGTGAGAGATTTGAAGAGCCATTTAAGAGCTTTAATTGTAGATTTGAAGAGCCATTTAAGAGCTTTAATTGTAAGCATTCAAGCATCCAACAACCAAGCTTCATCGACAATAAATCTGCTCAAACCTAGGTGCCTTTCTTGTTGGACTGAAATCTTTTTCTTATTTCTATAATAAGTTTCAAAAGGGTCTAAAACTTGGGGATAGGTTGATCCAAGCCTTGAAATTGGATTGGGAGCCTTGGATTATGGCTTATAAAGATTAAGGTTGGTGCTCCTGCTTTAAAACCAACTAGATTCTTGGATAGTGATTCTAGAAAAAACTATCCAACAATAATTTTGAATAGATTATAGTAAAATTTCTAAGGTCCCTTGAAGAGTGGATATTGGTGCTTGGAGTATACTGAACCACTATAAAATTACTGTGTCATTGTGTGTGCTTTATTACTCCTCATCTGCATTTTTCTCTAGCTCTCACTTCATTGCCTTATTAGGATTAATTGATAATCTATGCATATAACTATTTTAATATTTATAAACCTAATTCATCCCCCTCTTGGGTTATCTAGCTAGGCAACACTAAAAAATTTGCATAAAAATTTATTTAACCAAGATTTTAGATATGATCCAATCTAATTTGTATTAAAATATATATGAAAAATTTAAGACTTTTATATAATATAAAGTTTTAAAATATTATATATTAAATAACATTATTTTTTACTTGTAGTATAAATAAGCAGAATCATGAAATATATATTTTTTAAAAAAATAGAAAAAATATTTATGACTACAGAAATATGTTAAAATTATTTATATTTTTGATTAAAAAATTTAAAATATTATAAAGAATAAAATAAATTAATTTATGTTGATCTTATGATTGATTTTGATGATTACAAAATATTGAGTAATTATGAGTCTAATTATATGTTTTAAGGATGAATGTAGGTCTTTCTAGGTTTGTAAATTAAAGAAATTATCCATAGAAAAGATCTTTTGAAAAGAAGCTAAGTCAAAGAAATTTATAAAGATAAAATTTAAAGGTTCGAACTTAGTGAAGTTGACTCTAAAAGGCTAGGAGCCAACTTGTGGACTGAAATAGGATGAAAATGGAGAGATACTAAGTTTTAGGAAGGTCAAGAGTCAACCTCGAGAAAAGAGGAGTCGACTCTGGCATGTTGGAATGCATTGGCATGCAGACAAATCAACTCATGAACAGTATGAGCTGACCCTCTCAGAGAAGATAGAGAGAAAAATTTTTAAATCTTATCAGTGAGTCGACTTGTGGACAGCTAGAGTTGGCTCCTAAAGAAAAAAATTGATCTATTGACTCTATGATTGATTTTGATGATTACCAAACTTTGAATATATTACGTATCTCATTATGTATTTTAAGAATATATGTAAGTCTTTCTAGGTGTTAAAATTAAAGAAATATCTTTTAGAAAAATCTCCATAAATTCACTAAGTCAAGGTCTTCAAAGAAAAAAAATTTGAGTTTAAGACTTAGTGGAACCAACCCCAGAGCAAAAGGAGCAAACCTGTTCACTGAAAGAAGGCTTAAAATGAAAAATAAAAAGTTTTAAATGAATTGGAGCCGACCTTAGGTAGTTTGGAGTTGACTTGGGATGTTAGAGGATCTCTGGCATAAGATCGAGTCAACTCGAGGGTGATCCAAGCCATCTCCATCTCAAAAAATAGAAAACTATTTTTTTTGGCATAAGCTATGGAGCTAACTTGATACTATAGAGGAGTTGACTTGGTACTATAGAGTGTCAACTCTTGAGGAAATAGAGTCGACTCCTGACGTAGGATAGCACTAACAGCTAGTTTTTTGACCATTGCTCAACGACTATTTCTCCACTTTAATGGCTATTTCAGAGCTTCCAATGGTTAGAACTGTTAGATATATGTGCCCTAGAAGCCAGAATTGGCTGACACTTGTAATACACTTCTAGGGGCAAAATTATAATTTTGATTATAATTAATAAAATGGGTTATTTTCTATCACACCTGTGTATTTAGTGTCTGTGATACATCCTTTGAGTTAATGGTAATGATAATTCATATTTTTAAGAGTTGAAAATTTAAGACATGAATAATCATTATTAACTCATAAACAGCTCCCGACCATAGGATCATCACGAGGATGGTGATTGATCCGGAAGGTTGGTGTACGATCGCTTCTCTTTAGTAGATGAGTCTTAAGTCTATGGTGTGGAGACACCGGAGTGAAAGTATAGGTACTCGTTAGAGAATGAGGGCACTGAGCGTGACCACCTCGAGTAGTCATTAGGGAGTCTACCTTCTCGTCAATGACTGACTCGATGCTGCAGTAGTGTGTCTGGTTCTTTGACCTGAGATGCATCGGCAGTTCACCTTGAGGGTGTTATAGTTTGACTACACCATTACTCGGTCTCCTAGCCATATGGAACCCTGAGGTATATGTTGGCTATAGCATGTTCATTGTAGAAACTGGATTGCATCAAGATGGGATCTATCTACCTCAGTGGTAGAGGAGCAACCCTATGATAATCATGAGAATCAAGTCCTGAAGTCCATGGCCATGGTAGAGTGAAATAATAGAAAGAGTTTCTATTTAGGTTTTCACATTGGACTTGAATCGAATGATTATATCATATGATAGAGATTAGGGTTTGACGAGTTTACCTTAACCCTAATCTGATCGGGGCTCAAGATAGAAGAACTTAATCACACAGGTAGCTGCACCAAGAGGTTCACATTCAGCTCTGATGGGTTGCCACCATATACTGCTAGGTGTCGCTGGTGGATTTTGGGAGCAATTAGAATGATTTAGATGATCGATCATTCTAGCTGTTCGAATTAGAAGAGTTCTGATCCATCGAAAGGAGTTTCGATGATGTCTATGATAGAGATCATGACATATCCCTATTACCATACAGAACTGAACCTAACTGGGTCACACAAACAAAGGTTTGAATCTGGTGATCATCAATTGAACTGATCTAGTTCAATTGATCTGAATGAGATTCAATTAGGTTCAAGAAAATCGTGCTAGCACTCGATTGAACCTAACGTTCTTCTTTTACTATCACAAATAAGTTGTCCTGATTGAGCCAAAGGAGTTTGTGCTCAATCAGAGGCCTTCATATGGTCTAACTGGAAGTTGTCCAAGTTAGAGAAGGTTGTCTTATTTTATAAGACATGACCTGCCATTTTTGGTCACCTACCATTTTTGGTCCTTTGACTTTGGTCAAAAGTTGACCTTTGACTGGTCAAATATTGACCATAGACACTTTGACTTTTGTCCATGTGTCACGCACCTATTGGAGAACTGGTGGGGGCCTGTCCCCCTGCCAGAACCTGGCAAGGAGAAGGGTGCACGCCAAGGGTGGCGTGAGCCCAAGTTGGAGGCACCTTGGAGTCCTTGTTGGACAAGGACTCCACCTCCCTTTTGGATTCCAATCAGAGTTCTACTAAGAATCCAGTTTGACTTGTCTTAGGCGCCCTCTAAGGAGGAATCCAGGGGTCTCTATTTCCACCAATCAGATTTAGATCTGATTTCACAAAGGGTTGTGATTGGTTGAGAGGAAGAGGAGTTGGATCACGCTTAGTCTATAAATAAGACCCTGCGCCCAACTCAGATGCTAATGAAATTCAATAGAGATTTCCCACGCCCCAAGGCTGCCTCTCCCCTCTTTCTCCGTGCCTAAACTTCTCCTCCTTCTCCTCTCCACGTCCAAAAGGGTTTTGGACTTAGGTTGGTGCATTCCAAATCAAAAGAAAGGCGATCAAAAGAAGAAGGCTGCACTGCTGCAAAAGGACGACTGCAGATCTTCAAAAGAGTTTTGAAGATCCTCCAGATCAGATCCAGATCTGATTTTTGGAGGTGTGATAGAGAAGAAGAGGATCTCCAGATCCAACATGAGTGGATACCGGTAGAGGCCAGGCGCTTGCGTGGCTAGATCCAGAACCTTCCGCTGCAATCAGGATCATCTACAGGGTAATAGGATTACCCAAATCAGGCAAATTAAATTTGATTTAATTTATATTATTTTATTTTATTTATTAAAATAATAAGAATCAGATCTAAAATATATCAAGATCTGATTGGGATCAAGAGAAAAATTTTTGAAATATATCTCTTGATCTGATCAGATCTGGACGAACCTGGACCGGGAAATCAGAATTTTCCTTCAACTGGTATCAGAGCCATGGTTCTAAATTGTTTAGATCTAATTTTAATTTTATTTTAATTAGAAAATAAAGTAATTTTAGATGTCACATGATATGTGATCAGATCTGAAATCAGAAAAATTAAAATTAAATGGAAGGATCTAAGATTAAGAAGATATGCATGACTAGTTCTAGAATAGAATAGTTCTATAGAATAGTTTTGCATGTCTTTGATTTAATCTGATTAAATCATATTTTAGATCTTCTTATTTACTATTTTTTGATATTATAAGTATTATAATAACATCTGATAAATAGTAAATAAAAATTATTTAATTTTAAATATCATATGAGATATGATTGATGCATGTCTAGACTAGTTGTAGAATAGTTCTACATAATTATCTAGATTAGAATTTATTTTGATTAGATCAATTTAAATCTAATTTTTTAAATTATTATGAGATAATTTAGATCTAAAAACATGCATGATTTGATACATGAGATGTATGCAAAATATGCCTTGATTAGATCTAAATTTGTATATAAGATATATGATGTAGATCTATAACTGTTTTGTAGATTTACATGTTCCTGATTAAGGCGTTCCTCTTGGCCGTCCGGTCATAAGAACGAAGAAGGGTTTAAAGGCCCTCTCTTTTCATTCGATGGGGTGTTCTTATGACGTGTAGGGGTGCTGCGTGTTCATCCTTAATCAGAAACCCAAAACTTACTTTCTGCAAAACCCTAGATCCTGAAACCCTAGGATTTATTATGCATATTTTGTTTATGAACCCAACTTAATTAAGAATTAAGTTTATGGAATATTAATTAGGTCTAAAATTGAGAATTTCATATCTAAGACATATTCATAATACTGGGTTCGGGCTTGGGTAGCTCAATTAGGTCTAAGCGGTTGATCAAACCGAATCAAGAGTTGGTTAGATGGGATCAACAATGCTTAAATTGACCAGCCTAATAGGATTAAGTCTGGGTCAAGATCGAGTCACGATCAAGCAAGACCTAATTAGGCTCAGAGGTTAGAGTCTGGATTGTAGGCTAACCTAATTGGTTCTGACTCAACAATTTGGTGTCTAAGGTAAGTTTGGCACAGACGACCGACTGGTTTTTAATTGGAAGCTACTCGACCTGAATGCGTTCTTGTGCGAGTTAACAGCATATTCCTTCCACCGGTCTCACTTACCTAGCCATATCTGTTGACACAGTTCTAATTTGAGGTGGTCAATAATCCGAGCTGACCCATGCCACTAGGTTAGTCATAATTGTTATGACTAAGCCAAGTCTAGTTTAATGAGACCTAAATCAATTCTCCCTAAGAAAAGATTAAGTCTGAGGTCTTCCACCATTGTAGATGTGCGGGCCCTTTTCGAGGTTGATTGTTCTCGGCTGGATACAGTGGCTCAGTTGCACCGGGAAGACGCAACCATGTCTATTAGGCATTGGATGCTATGGGCTGGAGGATGAGTTGAGCTCAATATTCTGGATACGGTGAGAGACTCAATTAGGAACCCAGTCTATGCAAATGGTGGGTCTGACTTAACTAAGGAAGATCAATATTTCGGATACGGTGAGATTCATGAATTAGAGACCAAGTTTGGGTGCACCATGATTAGAGAATCATTGAACAAGAGTTGTTCACTCATTGGCTAATCCATCACCAATAACTGTTAGGTGAGGTGATGAGTCAGTTGGTGAGACCGCACCACCCACTAGAAATCATCAATCGCGGAGATTTTCGCATCTCTACAGAGGGAGTGTAGGGATCCGAGAAAATAGTGAGAGCTAATTTGTTTAAAAATAAAATCCCTAAACAAATTGGTCAAGTCAAAATTATAATATCTAACTAGAATCTTTGACTCTCTACAGGAAAATGTCTGCGTCCAACCCACTGGCACGTATCCTAGACACACATAGACTGACT
>QRFJ01000219.1:1041934-1124038 GCA_006176705.1 Cocos nucifera | reverse complement strand
AGATTATTATGAGATAATTTAGATCTAAAAATATGCATGATTTGATACATGAGATGTATGCAAAATATGCCATGATTAGATCTAATTTGTATATGAGATATATGATATAGATCTAAAACTATTTTGTAGTATTTACATGTTCCTGATTAAGGCGCATTCCTCTTGGCCGTCCGATCATAAGAACGAAGAAGGGTTTAAAGGCCCTCTCTTCCCATTCGATGGGGTGTTCTTATGATGTGTAGGGGTGCTGCGTGTTCGTCCTTAATCAGAAACCCAAAACTTACTTTCTGCAAAACCCTAGATCCTGAAACCCTAGGATTTATTGTGCATATTTTGTTTATGAACCCTACTTAATTAAGAATTAAGATTATGGAATATTAATTAGGTCTAAAATTGAGAATTTTCAGATCTAAGACATATTCATAATACTGGGTTCGGGCTTGGGTAGCTCAATTAGGTCTAAGCGGTTGATCAAACCGAATCAAGAGTTGGTTAGATGGGATCAACAATGCTTAAATTGACCAGCCTAATAGGATTAAGTCTGGGTCAAGATCGAGTCACGATCAAGCAAGACCTAATTAGGCTCAGAGGTTAGTCTGGATTGTAGGCTAACCCAATTGGTTCTGACTCAACAATTTGGTGTCTAAGGTAAGTTTGGCACATACGACCGACTGGTTTTTAATTGGAAGCTACTCGACCTGAATGCATTCTTGTACGAGTTAATGGCATATTCCTTCCACCGGTCTCACTTACCTGGCCATATCTGTTGACACAGTTCTGATCTGAGGTGGTCAATAATCCGAGCTAACCCATGCCACTAGGTTAGTCATAATTGTTATGACTATGACAAGTCTAGTTTAATGAGACCTGAATCAATTCTCCCTAAGAAAAGATTAAGTCTGAGGTCTTCCACCATTGTAGATGTGCGGGCCCTTCCCGGGGTTGATTGTTCTCGGCTGGATACAGTGGCTCAGTTGCACCGGGAAGATGCAACCATGTCTATTAGGCATTGGATGCTATGGGCTGGAGGATGAGTTGGGCTCAATATTTTGGATACGGTGAGAGACTCAATTAGGAACCCAGTCTATGCAAATGGTGGGTCTGACTTAACTAAGGAGTGGATCAATATTTTCGGATACGGTGAGATTCATGAATTAGAGACCAAGTTTGGGTGCACCATGATTAGAGAATCATTGAACAAGAGTTGTTCACTCATTGGCTAACCCATCACCAATAACTGTTAGGTGAGGTGATGAGTCAGTTGGTGAGACCGCACCACCCACTAGAAATCATTAATCATGGAGATTTTTCGCATCTCTACAGAGGGAGTGTAGGGATCCGAGAAAATAGTGGGAGCTAATTTGTTTAAAAATAAAATTCCCTAAATAAATTGGTCAAGTCAAAATTACAGTATCTAACTAGAATCTTTGACTCTCTACAGGAAAATGTCTGCGTCCAACCCATTGGCACGTATCCTGGACACACATAGACTGACTGGACCCAATTATAAAGATTGGCTCAGGAACTACAAAATTATTTTGGGTTCAGAGAAGTTAACCCATGTTTTGGACCAGGACCCTCCCACCTTACCAGCCCGTCCATCCACTGAACAGAGAGCGTCTCTGGAAAAATGGATTGACGAAGATAATAAGGCCAGATATTACATGTTGGGCTCGATGTCTGATGAGCTCCAGCGCCAACATGAAGATATCGGGACTGCTCGCCAAATGTTGGCTCACCTGCAGGAGATGTTTGGTGAACAGAGTCGCGCAGCCAAATATCAAGTCACGAAATGACTTTTTAAGGCTAAGATGCGTGATGGGCAGTCAGTCCAAGATCACTGTCTGACAATGATCAAGGACATGGAAGAGCTTGAGAAGCTCGGTGTGAAGTTGGACTTGGATCTGCAGAACGATATTATTCTGCAATCCTTGACTGATGCATATGGGCAATTCATCATGAATTACCACATGCATAAACTTCAAAATTCCTTGGCCGAGAATTAATGAATATGCTGGTTACCGCTGAGCTTTCTATGAAAGGTTCTAAAGGCTCAGTTCTTGCTATGGAACGGACTTCTTCCAAAAGAAAGTCTTATGGAAAGAAAAAGAAGTCTGTGAAAAAGCAAAAGGTGGAAGGATCAAAGAAGAAGAAGGCAGAACCGAAGAAGAAGGTCGATGGCAAAGGAAAGTGTTTCCATTGCAACAGCGACGGCCATTGGAAGCGGAACTGCCCTACTTACCTGGCCACCCTGAAGAACAAGAAGGAAGGTCCTTCTGGAGGTATGCTCGTTATTGAGTCTAACCTTACGGTTTCTTCTGCATCCAGTTGGGTGCTTGACTCTGGTTCTAGTGCTCATCTGTGCACTTCTATGCAGGGTCTTGAGGATAGCAGGAGGCTGAGGGATGGAGACATGATCCTACGCGTCGGTAATGGAGCAAGAGTTGCTGCAGTAGCCGTGGGAACATACCCTCTTCGATTACCATCTGGTTTAGACTTAGTTTTAAAAGACTGTTATTATGTGCCTGCAGCTAGCAGGAATTTGATTTCTGTTTCATGCTTAGCACAAGAAGGTTATGTGATCACCTTCTTTAAGGACCATTGTAACATTCTTTATGAAAGAAATAAAATTGCAAATGGTTTCCTTATTAATGGTCTTTATCAGTTGCATATTGATGTACCTGTTTTAACTATCGAGCAAAACGTGAATGCCAAACGACCTAGGGATAGTCCAAACGACAGATATCTATGGCACCTGAGATTAGGTCATATAGCAGAAGATAGGATTAACAAATTGGAGAAAAATGGGCTATTGAGTCCATTGACTTTTGAGTCATATCCAACTTGTGAATCTTGTCTTCAAGGCAAAATGACTAAACTCCCTTTTGTTGGACATGGGGAGAGGGCCACAGATCTCCTTGCCCTAGTACATACTGATGTGTGCGGCCCATTTCGATGTGCCGGCTAGAGGCAATTTTGTCTACTTCATTACCTTTACCGATGATCTGTCTAGGTATGGGTATGTGTATCTTATGAGACATAAGTCTGAAGCTTTTGAAAAGTTCAAAGAATTCAGACATGAAGTAGAAAAACAAACTGGAAAAACCCATTAAGGTTCTTCGATCAGATCGAGGAGGTGAATACCTTAGCCGGGAATTCCTAGACTATCTTAAGGAAAATGGCATAGTCTCTCAATGGACTCCACCAGGAACACCTCAACTCAACGGGGTTTCAGAACGGAGAAATCGGACTCTATTGGATATGGTTCGATCCATGATGAGCTTCACAGACCTCCCTGATTTTCTTTGGGGACATTCATTATTAACTTCAATTTATCTACTGAATAGGGTTCCCTCTAAAACCGTTCCTACCACACCGTATGAGATATGGCACGGTAAGAAACCAAGTCTGAGTCATCTCAGAATTTGGGGTTGTCCGGCTTCATGTCAAAAGACAACAAGCGGACAAGTTAGAGTTTAGGTCCTTTAGAGCTCGATTCATAGGATATCCTAAAGAGTCATTAGGATACTATTTCTACATTCCAGAAGACCACAATGTGATTGTGAGTCGACATGCCATATTTCTTGAAAAATAGTTTATTCAAGATAGTGGCATTGGAAAGCAGATTAAGCTTGATGAGAAAGTCTCACAAGCAGAACGAGCTAAGGACCAAGTGGAACCAAATCAGGTTGAGCCAATAAGAACACTACCTCCTCCACCTCGTAGATCGGAAAGAGTTTCCCGTCCCCCTGAAAGATACTTAGGTATTATTTCAGAGGATGTAGAGGAAATGTTCCTCATAGGTAATGGTGCTCATGGTGATGATCCCAAAACCTACAACGAGGCGATATCAGATATCGACTCCGAGAAATGGCTTGAGGCAATGAAGTCAGAGATTCGACTCGATGCACTCAAACCAAGTCTGGACCTTGGTAGATCCACCAGAAGGTATAGTACCTATTGGGTGTAAATGGATCTTCAAGAGAAAGATTGGTGCAGATGGGAATGTGGAGACATTCAAGGCTAGACTGGTGGCAAAAGGTTATAGTCAACGTGAAGGCATTGACTATCAGGATACCTTTTCCCGGTAGCTATGCTAAAATCCATCCGCACATTGCTTGCTGTTGCAGCCTATTTCGATTATGAAATATGGCAAATGGACGTGAAAACGGCATTCCTAAATGGATATCTTGAGGAAGATATCTATATGGAACAGCCGCTAGGTTTCACATCCAGTGATACTGATCACAAGGTTTGCAAGCTGCAAAGGTCCATATATGGACTTAAGCAAGCATCTCGGAGCTGGAACACTCGTTTCAATGATGTGATCAAAAAGTTTGGTTTCATCAAAAATGAAGAGGAACCATGTGTTTTCAAAAGGGTCAGTGGGAGCGCTGTTGTCTTCCTCGTATTGTACGTGGATGACATCCTCCTTATTGGGAATGATATTCCCATGTTGACATCAGTCAAGATGTGGTTGTCCAAGGAATTCTCCATGAAAGACCTAGGTGAAGCATCCTTTATTCTAGGAATTAAGGTCTATAGGGATAGACCGAATAGGATGCTAGGACTTTCACAGAAGATGTACATAGAGGAAGTACTAAAGAGGTTTAGTATGGAAAACTCTAAGAGGGGATTAATACCCTTCAGACATGGTATTCATCTTTCCAAGAAGATGTGCCCCAGCACACCTGAGGAAATAGAACGCATGAGCAAGATCCCTTATGCTTCTGCAATAGGGAGCCTCATGTATGCCATGCTATGTACACGACCTGATATAGCCCATGCTGTGAGTGTCACAAGCAGATATCAGTCAAATCCAGGTGAAGAACACTGGACTTCTGTGAAATGTATCCTTAAGTACTTGAGAAGAACTAAGGATATGATGTTGGTCTTTGGTAATGGAGAACTCCAAGTTCAGGGATACACAGACTCGGACTTCATGTCCGATATAGATGATCGAAAGTCGACATCTGGCAGACTGTTTGTGCTGGAAGAGTTCCAAGCAAACGGATGATACCATCTCATCCGCGATTACCTTGAGAAAGGTTACGTTGAGGTCAAGAGAGTCAACTCCACAGATAATGTGGCAGACCCACTTACAAAGCCGTTGGGCCAGCAGAAGATCGAAGCCCACCTTGAGAAGATGGGACTTAGACTTGTAGCCAATTGGCTTTAGGACAAGTGGGAGATTGTTAGATATATGTGCCCTAGAAGCCAGAATTGGCTGACACTTGTAATACACTTCTAGGGGCAAAATTATAATTTTGACTATAATTAATAAAATGGGTTATTTTCTATCACACATGTGTATTTAGTGTCTGTGATACATCCTTTGAGTTAATGGTAATGATAATTCATATTTTCAAGAGTTGAAAATTTAAGACATGAATAATCATTATTAACTCATAAACAGCTCCCGACCATAGGATCATCACGAGGATGGTGATTGATCCGGAAGGTTGGTGTACGATCGCTTCTCTTTAGTAGATGAGTCTTGAGTCTACGGTGTGGAGACACCGGAGCGAGAGTACAGGTACTCGTTAGAGAACGAGGGCACTGAGCGTGACCACCTCGAGTAGTCATTAGGGAGTCTACCTTCTCGTCAATGACTGACTCGATGCTGCAGTAGTGTGTCTGGTTCTTTGACCTGAGATGCATCGGCAGTTCACCTTGAGGGTGTTATAGTTTGACTACACCATTACTCGGTCTCCTAGCCATATGGAACCCTGAGGTGTATGTTGGCTATAGCATGTTCATTGTAGGAACTGGATTGCATCAAGATGGGATCTATCTACCTCGGTGGTAGAGGAGTAGCCCTATGATGATCATGAGAATCAAGTCCTGAAGCCCATGGCCATGGCAGAGTGAAATAATAGAAAGAGTTTCTATTTAGATTTTCACATTGGACTCGAATCGAATGATTACATCATATGACAGAGACTAGGGTTTGACGAGTTCACCTTAACCCTAATCTGATCGGGGCTCAAGATAGAAGAACTTAATCACACAGGTAGCTGCACCAAGAGGTTCACATTCAGCTCTGATGGGTTGCCACCATATACTGCTAGGTGTCACTGGTGGATTTTGGGAGCAATTAGAATGATTTAGATGATCGATCATTCTAGCTGTTCGAATCAGAAGAGTTCTGATCCATCGAAAGGAGTTTCGATGATGTCTATGATAGAGATCATGACATATCCCATTACCATACAGAACTGAACCTAACTGGGTCACACAAACAAGGGTTTGAATCTGGTGATCATCAATTGAACTGATCTAGTTCAATTGATCTGAATGAGATTCAATTAGGTTCAAGGAAATCGTGCTAGCACTCGATTGAACCTAACGTTCTTCTTTTACTATCATAAATAAGTTGTCCTGACTGAGCCAAAGGAGTTTGTGCTCAATCAGAGGCCTTCATATGGTCTGACTGGAGGTTGTCCAAGTCAGAATAGGTTGTCTTATTTTGTAAGACATTACCTGCCATTTTTGGTCACCTGCCATTTCTTGGTTCTTTGACTTTGGTCAAAAGTCTGACCTTTGACTGGTCAAACGTTGACCGTTGACACTTTGACTTTTGACCACATGTCATGCACCTATTGGAGAGCTGGTGGGGGCCTGTCCCCCTGCCAGAACCTGGCAAGGAGAAGGGCGCACGCCAAGGGTGGCGTGAGCCCAAGTAGGAGGCGCCTAGGAGTCCTTGTTGGACAAGGACTCCACCTCCCTTTTGGATTCCAATCAGAGTTCTACTAAGAATCCAGTTTGACTGGTCTTAGGCGCCCTCTAAGGAGGAATCCAGGGGTCTCTATTCCAACCAATCAGATTTAGATCTGATTTCACAAAGGGTTGTGATTGGTTGAGAGGAAGAGGAGTTGGATCACGCTTAGTCTATAAATAAGACCCTGCGCCCAACTCAGATGCTAACGAAATTCAATAGAGATTTCCCACGCCCCAAGGCTGCCTCTCCCCTCTTCCTCCATGCCTAAACTTCTCCTCCTTCTCCTCTCCACGTCCAAAAGGGTTTTGGACTTAGGTTGGTGCGATTCCAGATCAAAAGAAAGGCGATCAAAAGAAGAAGGCTGCACTGCTGCAAAAGGACGACTGCAGATCTTCAAAAGAGTTTTGAAGATCCTCCAGATCAGATCCAGATCTAATTTTTGGAGGCATGTGATAGAGAAGAAGAGGATCTCCAGATCCAACCCGAGTGGATACCGGTAGAGGCCAGGCGCTTGCGTGGCTAGATCCAGAACCTTCCGCTGCAATCAGGATCATCTACAGGGTAATAGGATTACCCAAATCAGGTAAATTAAATTTGATTTAATTTATCTTATTTTATTTTATTTATTAAAATAATAAGAATCAGATCTGAAACATATCAAGATCTGATTGGGATCAAGAAAAAAATTTTTGAAATATATCTCTTGATCTGATCAGATCTGGACGAACCTGGACCGGGAAATCAGGATTTTCCTTCAAGAACTCTCTCTCCAACCATCTCCAAGGATATTTAAGCTAGAGAATCAATTTGAAAATAAGATAAAAAGAAGATTAAAAGAGAAATCATTTTCAAATAAAAGGGATTCCATTACACATCAAAAAGAGAGATTATGCAGTAATTTCAGAGGACATTTAAGATCTATCTTTTATAATTTCTCAAGCCTCAAAGAAGAGTGTTCAAGCTTCAAAAGAGCTGATCATTCAACCTCTCCTTTGCGCTTAAAGAGTTTAAAATTTTATTTTTATTTTCATGCTAAAATTCTCTACTTATATTTTTATTTCTTTACAAGTTTCTTTGGGAGAAAGAATCTTGAAGATTAGGCCCATCCAAGCCTGAAATTAGACTTATTAGGTTTTGATTGGTTGGTCTAAAAAAATAACTAGGTTTAATTGTGATCTCAATAAATAAGTATGTAAGGTTTTGATTGGCGCTCCTTTAAAAATTAACTGAATTTATTTGTGAGCCCGAGAAAACAAACACACTATAATCAAGAAAAGATTATAGTAAAAATTTTAAGAAAAGCTTGAAAAATAAAAATAGCTGTGGATTACACCAAACCACTATAAATTATGGTATGTTTGTGTTATGCTTCTTTTTCTATCCCTTTACATACTTTATATGCTATTAATTCTTGCTAAACTTAGTTTTATTTCATAGTTAGCAATTTATATGATTTAATTTTGCTGCTATTTATATTGCACATATCTTCATCACACCTTTTAGATAATTATTAAAGCTCATACTTGTTAAAATTCAATTATGCTTAAAATTTTAAAAGAATCCAATTCATCCCTTTCTTGGGCTGCTACCTCTGGATAATAAGTGGTATCAGAGCAGGTGCTCTATTATTAGTTATTGATCTAATGATCAAAAGCTAAAGATCTTGGTAATCCAAAATTGAATCTCTTTTTAATGAAGGTCATTTCATAGATAGATCCTTATTTTTTAATGGGTCAAACTTTATCTATTGAAAAGTTAGAATGAAAATATTCATACAAGCACATGACTATAATTTATGGAAGATTATTATCAATGCCCCCCCCCCACACAATATATTGATTGTTGATAAAGCAATAATTTAATTAAATGCTAAGGTCATGAACATGCTTTATTGCTCTTCGGACTTAAATGAATTTAACTTGATTTCTTCTTGTATTTTAGCAAAATAAGTATGAAAAAAATTGAAAACAATCTTCGAGGGAGCCAATAAAAAAGAAGAACAAGCTTCCAAGAGGATGAGCTTGGAAGCCTTCCCAGCATATACCTCATGGCTCATGAGGATAAAAAGAAGAAAAAAAGCATTAATTAAGAGGGAGCAAGCCAAAGAAAAGAATGAGAAAGAGGAGGAAGGGATAATAAGTTATTACCTCATGGCTTAAAATGATGAGGTATATCATGAACACTCCTTTGAAATTTTTTTTGATGAATTATATGAAGTTTTTAATGATTTAATAATTTAATGATTGAATTCAAAAAGATAAAGCTGAAGAATAAAGAGCTCAAAAAGTCTAATCTTCTTTTGACTGGTGAAAAGAGTAAATTATTGAATAAAAAAGAAGATATCTTAAGAGAAAAAATACTTTAACTAAAGAAAATTAAGAACTTCTCAAATCCGAAAAAACTTTAGCAGAAGAAAAGAATAAACTCTTAATTAAAAAAAAATCATGAAAGAAAAAAATTTATTTACTGAAGAAAAAGAAAGTCATTTAAATTCTAAAAAATCTCTTATGGAGGAGAACTTAAAACTAAGAAAAGGAATTAAAATATTGAAACCAATTGCTGAAAAATTCATATTTAGTTTTGAAAAGCTTCAATCTGATGAAAAATCAAAAATCTATTTTTCATAAAGCTAAAATTAGTTTTAATCTCTTAAGAAAATAAAAATTTATTAAGAATATATTTGGAAAAGCTTCAACTAAAAATTATTTTATTAAATGCCTTAAATATAAAAAAGTAGGCTATAAAATTTTAGAATATAATTTTAAAAAATTGGCCATACTTTGGTTAGGTAAATTTAGGTTCTAAAAGAAATCTTGAGTACTAACTCCAATAGACCCAATAATGCTTGGGTACCAAAAGTTGCAAACTGATTTTGCAGAAATACCAAGGATCCAAAGGAATAAAATGAGAAAATTATTGCAGATGGATGCCTTGGAAATAAAATTGGATAGGTGATGCTATTTGGTATAATCTAAACTTTTCTCACATCATATCATCAATACTTATTTAATTGATTCTATTGATTTTAATTATCTATCTACACGATTTTATATTATATTTACTTGTTTGAAATACTTTTAGTATGATTGATTTTGATGTTTGTAAAGAAATAAATGTTTTGATTTTAAAAGGTCAATATGCTCTTCTCTGAGTGTCATGTTTTGAATCAATATGAAATTAATTTATCTAAAAATTTAGCATGATATCTCAACTTCTTCTTATCATATATATTTAAGAAACTTAAATCAGTAAAAACTTAATTGACTATGAATGTCTTTGATAGTAAAAATTACAAATAAAACTAATTTTTGACATTCTCTCCATAAGATGCTAAATTATCAAAAAAAAAATTTAAAAAAATTATATGAAATAAACACTTAAACATAAGACATTCAATCATAAAAATCAAGTACTTGATGTGTTGAATTGCATTGCATCATAGGTTTATCTCCAAGGATCAAAAATTTTTCTAGTTGAAATTAAACATATAGGGGTTATATATAGATTTCTTTTCTCTTGTTACCCTCAAATTTGATTGATTATCTTTCCCAATTGACCAAATTTTTTATTCTCAAATTTGACTTGAACATTATCTTTGATCCCTAGTTTGATTGCATATCTATTTTATTCAATTTGATTAAAATTTCTTGATTTCAAACTTCTTTGAATTGTTTCTGTTTTAAGAAGTCGACTCAAAATTTAGTAGAGTTGACTCATGGGATGAAAAGTAGTCTAAAACAATTTTGCAAAAGAGTCGACCTCAGTTTTACTGGAATCAACCCCTTTACTGGAGTCGACTCGTTTCAAAGATGAGTCGACCTCTTTTTGGGGTAGGGCATTATAACCCGAGATGTCCCTTTTTCCCTATTCATTCTATCCTCTCTATTTTGAACCAGAGCTTCCCCTAAATATTCCTCTGCCTAATTCACCCTCTCTCCACTCAAATCCTATCCCATTTCTGGTGATCTGATATCTATGGCACCCTAAAAGTCTATGGCTCAATAAGCTAAGCACTCACATATGGAATCTTCATGACCTAGCCCATCCTCTTTTCCTGTAGTGCAAGAAAGATGCTCTAAGCAGAGGAGTGACCGAAGAACACCTCCACCATCGGCAAATCCAAGATGTCACTACCCTACTGCATGGCACTAATGATGATATTCCAATAGCATGGGGTAGACTTCGATGGTGAGACCTCTTGAGCATTGCTACACACAGACACCTACAAAGAGAGGTTACATCGACATATGGAATTTGAGATGCATGAAGGGTGCTCGTTAGATATGTAGATGTGCTTAGAGAGAGGATGAGGATATAGATCCTGATGAGGCTCTAGCTCTAGTGGGAGATGTTTAGGTTGAGGAGCCAGTTGGTGAGACTATAGAGGCACTGGCAGACCATCCAGAGAGTATAGATAGATCACATCTTAGATTGGATGAGGATGGACTAGTAGAGAGGATCTCCTCCAGGGTCATTAGCAAGGTCCCAGTAGAGTTCTAGAGATTAGCTTCAGAGACCATCGCCATGATCAAAGAGGAGAGTTTCAAAGGCTTGCTTCAGTACGTACAGACTATCGGGTCTAGTCATCTAGAGCCACCGGGTCACCATCCCCTTCCCAGGCTGGTTCATTATCTTAGAGCCTCTAGATCATTTTGTTAGGATGCTAGGACATTCATTATAAAATCATAGTTTCTCTAGCAATCTAATTTTGGTTGTTTTGCATGTATACATCATCTCATATAAACTCTTGTAAAATTAATTAAATGTGCACAGTTTAGAAGAATGGGGAAAGTATCAAGATAAGTGAATCATTTGACACTAACTATGAAAAATAGGAGAAAATAACATTATTAGAACTTAAATAAGAAATTACTTTGGAACATAATGAAAATAGAAATTATTGATTTATTTATACACTTCTATTACCTCAATTTTTCATGAAAAATCATTTGTAGTTGATTTCATCTTTCATACTCTATATGGTTTGATCATATCATCATTCTTTTTGACAATTAATTAGTATCAAGCTCTATTTAAAAAATAATTTGCATAAACAAACTAGAAAAATATATTTCATAATAGGTATCAAACTAAATTTGAAAATTATTTTTTCTTCAATCTTTAAGTGGTATCAAGCTTTTAAGGAAATTATTAATTGGTTTGAATTTCAGTTCCATTGATATATGAAAACTTCTAAGCAAATTATTTAGTTTGATTTTTAAATAATTGGTATCAAGATAAGTATTATTTATTTTGAATTTTAAAACTCTTGGTATCAAAATTTTCATAATTATATCAAAAAAGAATTTGAAATTATCTTTGATTTAAAAACTTGATATCAAGTAGAATTTACTTTTAATAGATAAATTTAAAAATTAATCTTATCTAACCTTTAAGTAGTATCAATTTTTTTAAGAAAATTATTGTTTGATCTAAATTTTAGTTTAATTGGTATCAAGATAATTATTATTTGATTTAAATTTTAAAACTCTTGATATTAAAATTTCATAATTGCTATCAAACAGCACATCTTTGCTTTGCACTCTAATGTTTATCTTTAAGCAAAAAGAGAAGAATGTCTTTATTTCAAATCTAAATTTGCATAGCCATATTTTTAATATGATATTATTTAAGATAAATTATAAATATTTGATATCTTTTCTGAACATAATGTGTAATATTTCTTAATGAAAAGAAGAAATATTTTTTAAAAAATTAAACAAATCTCTTTATGATTTGTTTTGAATGATATATCTAAATTTCTATTTTTGAAATGATCTATATATCTCAGATTTGTAATGTTTAAAGAAAAAAATAAGAAACTTCTTTTAAATTATATAAATAAATAATTTTTCAAAAACTTATCATAATTGGTATCATAATTTGCATCAAATAATCTATTTTTTCCTTAAATTTCATTGCATTATTTTTTGGCAAAAGAAAAGTATACTATGTCTCAAATTTGAATTTTCATGATCATATTCTTACTATTATATTATTTGAGATAAATTTTTGTGATATATTTTTGAATGATCTACTTTATTATCAAAAGGAGAGAAGTATTTTTAAGACTATATTATTCAAAATTTTTGAACCTCAAAGTTCTTTTAATTAAAATTAAGAAGTATGTATGCATCTATGTCTTTGGGAAAAGAAAGAAGTCTTGATCTAAATTTGAAAGCAAAATCGACATTGTATTTTTGCAAAAGGGGGAGAAAACATTAAAGAAGATATAATTATTTAATTGAAAATACTTTTGAATTAGAAAATCTGAATTTGAAAGTTAAATAATCTATGGGGGAGCATAATTAGGTTGAAACTTAAATTTAATGAGTTTTTTTTGGCATTTACTCTTAAAAATAGGGGTAGAAATATTTGTTGAATATTATCTAACTTTTATTAAAAATTAAAAATTTGAATTATGATATTAAATTCTCAACCAATTACTTTATAGTATTCTTAATTTAAGCTTTCATGTAATCATCTAATTTAACTTACATAATTTGATTGCTCATTCTTATTTTTGGATAATTAGTTGGAGTCAAAATGAATTTGAAGCATACTCCTACTTCAAAAAATGAATTTTCAAATCTATTTCTGAAACTCATTTGAAAATCTAAATAAAATATAGAAATTTTGATGTGCATTTAGAAATTATTATAAAATTATTTTTGCTCTAATACTATCTTTGACTTGCTCGATATATTTTCGTTACATATCTTTTTCAAACTTAATTGACTAAGATTTTTTAAGAAAAGAAAAGATTAAATATTAAAGTACATATTATGCTTGATTTCATGTTCAAATCTTTTGAAAAGCTCTATTCCTCTTAAAGCTTAGAAGTATAATTTTGAAAATCTGATTAAAGTTCATATTTATTCAAAAAGAGGGAGAGCCTTTGATATTTAAATTCAATCTAATTTTTAAAATTAAAATAAATATTTTAAACTTATTTTAAGTCAAAAGATAAATTTTTGAAAGAAAGAAGATTTATTTAAATTAATTTTCTAAACTTGATATATCTCTTATTTTGATACGTTCATATTATTGATTTTGATGATTATTTTTTATTTTTTTCTATGAGCTTTTTGATGTTGTCAAAAAGGGAGAGAAATATATTGAGCATGTGCTTGAAGGATTAATGCTTAAGAACTTAAAGTTTTTTATGCTTGAAACCTTGATACTCATTAATTTGAATTAAAACATCATTTAGATATGAGTATATGAAATATATATGTACTAATGATGTATAATAAATTAAAGACTCATTAAGAATTTTAATGAAGTTGAATTTATCTTGATTCACATTAGTTTCTTTAGCATATACTCAAAATTTTGCCATCATCAAAATGAGTGAGATTGTTGACCACGTGATTTATTTTGATGATTATCAAACTTTGAATATATTATGTATCTAATCATATATTTTAAGAATATATGTAGGTCTTTTTAGGTATTAAAATTAAAGAAATACTTATTGAAAAAGATATCCACAAATTCATTAAGTCAAAGTCTTCAAAGAAGAAATTTTTGAATTCAAAACTTAGTGGAGTCGACCTCAGAGCAAAAGAAGTAGGCCCGTTTACTGAAAGAAGGTTTAAAATGAAAAATAATAAGTTTTAGATGAATTGGAGTCGACCTCAAGGAGTTTGGAGTCGACTCTGGAACATTGGAGGATCTCTAGCACAAGATCGAGTCGACTCGAGGGTGATTCGAGCAAACTCCATCTTAAAAAATAGAATGCTATTTTTTTTAGCATAGATTGTGGAGCTGACTCGGTACTATAGATGAGTTGACTTGGTACTATAGCGAGTCGACTCTTGAGAAAATGGAGTCAACTCTTGATGTGGGACAGCATCAATGGCTAGTTTTTTGGCTGTTGCTTAAGGACTTTTCTCCACTCCAATGGTCATTTTAAAGCTTTCAATGGCTAGAACTCACTCTCCAATCATCTTCAAGGATATTTAAGAATAAAAAATCAATTTGGAAGCAAGATAAAAGAGAGATTAAGAGAGAAATTATTTTAAAATAAAAGAAATTCTATTACACATCAAAAAGAAAAAAAAAGAGAGGAATTATGCAGTGATTTTAGAGGACATTCAAGAGCTATCTTTTACAACTTCTCAAGCATCCTCTCCAGTCTTAAAGAAGACTGTTCAAACTTCCAAAGAGCTAATCATTCAACCTCTTCTTCTATTGACTTCCTAAGTGATTTTGATGATGACCAAATATTAGAGCACATGATTACTGATAAATTTTTTTTAAGTATTCCAAAGATTAAAAGAAAGAGAGCTCTTTGACTAAGACAAGAAAGAAATCAAATGCAATTCAAGTCAAGCTCTTGAGATGTTTGGCATGCTAACTTGGCACGAGGTAGAGGTCACTCGAAATCAGCCCGAGTCATCTCCATCTCAGGAGACAAAAATCATATTTTTGTGCACTGAGATCAAGATGACTCCAAGTTCTTTTGAGTTCTCTCAAAATTGCTGGTGACACAATCCAACAAATTCGAGGCGACTCCATCTTGGGGTATAAAATTTTTCAGAAAGCCATTTTTTGGGCACCTAAGAGCGAGATGACTCTTGGAGCCATCGAGGGGCCTCGAAGTGAAATCGAGTCAAGTCGTAATCAATTGAGAGGACTCAACATGCATTGACAGCCTTTAAAGGATAGTTCTATGGATCTTTTTCTCTTCCAAAGGCTAGTTCTCTTTTCCAACGATCAGATTCACAGTTTTTTGGGCTTCAATCATTTCAAACTAGGAGGGAATGGTCCAAATATAAAAGAAGAGCAAAGAAACTTTCAAAAAGGATGATCCTCTGAGAGAAACCAAGAGAAACCTAGCATTTATTAAAAATAAGAGCATACCCACTTCCAACCAACAAATCTCTTGATCCTTAAGAGCATTAAAGATTTTTCCAAGAGCATTAATTGCAAGCATTGAAGGAGACAATCATCAAGCTTCATCGACAACAAATCAGCTTATCTAAGGAGCTTCCTCTATTATAAAAATTTTTATTTTACTTGATTGTGTAATTAGTTTCAGCATGAGCTGAAACTAAGTGATAGGGTTAATCCATCCTTCCAATTGGATTGTTTAGCCTTGGTTAAGGCATGTAAAGATTGTAGTTGGTAAACCTAGGGTAAAACCAACTAGGTTTGGGGCCAGTAATGCCGATAAAACTATTCAATTATAATCTTGAGGGATTATGGTAAAATTTTTAAAAAACTTGCTTGGAGAGTGGATGTAGGTATTGAAAGTATACTGAACCACTATAAAAGCTTATGTCTTGTGTGTGATTGCTTTCTTGCTTGCATATCTCATTTAGTTCTTATTGTACTCTTACTCTATATTTAATCTATTAGTTTCTACACATATTTGTTTTAAGTTTTAAAAACCCAATTCATCCTTCACTTTTGGATTGTCTAGTTGGGCAACAATTGGTATCAGAGCAAGGTTCTCTACTAATTATTGATCTAACCATCTAGAGAAAAAGAATATAACATCCCAACTCAGACAATCACTTGCCAAAGGACAGTCCACAAATAGGCCACCACTCTTCAATAGGTCTAATTATACCTATTGAAAAGTATGCATGTGTATTTTTATACAAGTCCTAGACTATGACATATGGAATGTTATTATAAATGGGCCGCACACACCGACAATCATTATGGATGGTATTTCTTCTCTCAAGTCGGTAAAAGATTGGGATGACATGGATGAAAAACTTGCCTAACTCAATGTCAAGGCAATGAATGTCCTTTCTTGTGCCCTTGATGCAAATGAGTTTAATCAAATTTTTATATACAATTCTACAATGAAAATTTGAGATATACTTGAGGTCACACATGAAGGGACAAACCAAGTAAAAGAAACTAAAATTAATATGCTTATTCATCAATATGAACTATTTAAAATAGATCTAGCTGAATCTATTACCAGCATGCATATAAAATTTACTGATATTATTAATGGACTCAAAAGTCTAGAAAAGTCTATACTAATAGTAAATTAGTAAGAAAAATTCTGAGATCTTTGCTTAGGTCATGGAAAGCAAAAGTCACAACTATCCAAGAGGCGAAAGATCTAAACAAGCTGCCACTTGAGGAGCTCATTGGATTTCTTATGACCCATGAGATGGCTATGGGACTGCATATTGAAGAAGAGAGCAGAAAGAAGAAAACCATAGTTTAAAAACCTATAGCTACAGAAGAAGATGAAGATCTATCCACTAGCGATGAGAATGATGAAGATATGGCCCTGGTGATAAAAAAATTCAAGAAGCTCATGGGAAGACAAAGACAAGGTTTTAAGAAAAGAAATCTGATCAAAGAAGAACCAAGCAAGAAGAAAGAGAAAGAGAAAGAAAAGGATCAGCTCTTATGCTACAAATGTAAGAAACCAGGATAATTTAGGGCTAATTGTCCACTATTGAAGAAAACCTTCGAAAGAACAAAAAAGAAGGCAATGATAGCGACTTAGAGCGATAGTGATGAGTCAAGCTTAGAGAAGGAAAATCAAAATGAAGCAAACTTATATCTCATGGTATAAGATGAGGAGGTATCTTCTGCACCTACACTAGATTTTTCTTTGATGAACTACAAGATGCATTTTATGACTTAATGAAGGATTTTAGAAAGATAAACATAAAAAATAGAAATGTTAAAAAAAGAATGATATGCTTGACAAAGAAAAAGAAGAGGCTCTTAAAAAATATAACAAATTGGAGGAAGAGAATGAAATCTTTAAGAAAGAAATAGACAAACTAAAATCATTAGTTAACAAATTTACATGTAGCTTAGATAAATTGTAAATGATATTAAACAATCAAAGCAGAGTTTATGATAAAGCTGGTCTAGGGTACATGCCTTAAAACAAAATAAAATTCTTAGAAAACTACTTTTCTATACCTTCATCCATTAATAGTACTTCATATATTACTTGTTTTAGTTATGGTAGAATAGGACACAAGGCATTTACATGTAATACAAGAAAATTTAATGATAAAATAATTAAAAATATTGAAATTTTAAAAGAAACCATGACTGCTAACTCAAAAGGATCCAAGAAAACTTAGGTATCCAAAACTATCATTTAAATTCTTTACAAGAATGTCTTACAGCCAATGGATCAAAACACTAATGGTACTTGGATAGCAGCTATTCAAGGCATATATCAGATGATAAGGAGTAGTTCTTCACCCTTGAGAAGAAGGAAGGGAGAGTAGTCATCTTTGGTGATAATGGCAAAGGCAAGATTATCAGTATCGATAAAATTTAGATTTCTTCTCTACCTACAATGATAATATACTATTAGTTGACAACTTAAAACATAATTTGCTCAGCATTAGTCAACTATGTGATAAAGGTTATAAGATTCCTTTTGAATCATCTATGTGCATTGTGTCTAGTTTCTTAGATGAAAGCATAAAATTTATTGGATATAGGCGTGGCAACATCTACATGGTTGACTTGATGAGATCGCCATGAAGAGTCATGGTCAATGCCTAGTTGCTCTGAATGCTAATATCAAAGAAACTAGTTGGCTTCAGCATCTTAGATTAGAACATGCAAGCATGCATATATTATCAAAATTACTTACTAAAGAATTAGTTGAAGGCTTACCCTAATTAAATTTTAAATATGATCATGTTGGTGATGCTTGTCAACTTAGAAAACAAACTAGAAAAAGTTTCAAATCCAAAAATATAATTTCAACTTCTAAGCCTCTTGAATTAATTTATATGGACTTGTTTGGACCAACTAGGACTATAAGCCTAAGAGAAAAGAAATATGGTCTTGTGATAGTTGATGATTTCCCATGATTTACTTAGATTTTATTTTTGGCACATAAAGATGAAGCTTTTTCCATCTTTTCAAAGTTTTATAGAAAAATTTTGAATGAAAAGAATTCAACTATCGTTTATATTCGTAGTGATTAAAATGGCACTGGATTTAAAAATAAATTCTTTGAAGACTTTTGGAATGAATATGGTATTAAACATAATTTTTTTGCACTTAGAACTCCACAATAAAATGATATAATTAAAAGAAAGAATCAAACCCTAATTGATATGGCCCATACCGTATTGTGTGAAGAAAAATTATCCAAATATTTTTGGGCTAAAGTCATAAATATAGCATGTTACATTCTTAATAGAGTTTTAATGTGACCTATCTTAAAGAAAATCCTCTATGAGCTTTGAAAAAAAAAAAAGATCTAATATTAACTATTTTTATATCTTAGGATGCAAGTGCTTTATTCATAATAATGGTAAAGATAATCTAGATAAATTTGATACTAAGATGAATGAGGGTATCTTTCTTAGATACTCCACATCTAGTAAAGCATATAGAGTCTTCAACAAATACACTTTGATTGTTGAGGAATCCATTCATGTAATATTTGATAAAGCTAACAATCTATTTTTGAGAAAGAAAGATATTCTTGATGATGATGTAGGCATTCTAGAGAATGGAATGAAGGAGCTCAATTTGAAAGAAAAAATCATTCATAATAAAGAAGGAATAGCAAAGACTGTGGAGCAAGAAAAGGATGCTGAACAAGAAGTAATAAGAGAGCATGGAGATCTACCCAAGGAGTGGAGTAATGCACACAACCATCCAAGAGATCTAATTCTAGGTGATCCTTCACAAGAGGTAAGAATTAGGTCATCCTTTAGAGATACTTTTGATTATCTTTCTTTTCTTTCTCAAATTGAACCTAGAAGCATAGAAGAAGCTGAAAATGACTCTAATTGGATGATAGCTATGCAAGAGAAACTTAATCAATTTTAAAAAAATAATGTTTGGACTCTTGTAAGTAGACCACTAGATCATCCAATAATTGGCACTAAATGGTATTTAGAAATAAACTAGATAAACATGAAAATATAATAAAAAATAAAGCTAGATTAGTAGCCAAGAAATATAATCAAGAAGAAAAGATTGACTATGATGAAACATATGCTCTTGTAGCAAGACTAGAGGCAATAAGAATGTTACTTGCCTTTGCTTGCTACATGAACTTCAAATTATTTTAAATGAATGTAAAGAGTGCCTTCTTAAATGATTATATTGTTGAAGAAGTATTTATAGAATAACCCTCTGGATTTAAAAATCATTCTTTTAAAAATCATGTATTTAAATTAAATAAAGCACTATATAGACTTAAATAGGCATCTAAGGCTAGGTATGAAAGACTAAGCAATTTTTTTATTAAAAAATAAATTTACTAGAGGTAGTTTAGACACTACACTATTTTTGAAAAAAAAAATAGTGATCTTCTTATAGTTCAAATTTATATGATTGACATCATATTCAGAGCTACTAATGAGAATCTTTGTCAAAAATTTGCTGAGTTAATGTAGGAAGAATTTGAAATAAACATGATGATGGAGCTGATCTTCTTCCTAGGGCTATAAATTAAATAAATAAAGGAAGGCATCTTCATCAACCAAATCAAATACATCAAGAAAATACTGAAAAGGTTTGGTATGAAAAATGCAAAAAAAAATGGCATACCAATGAGTCCCACATGTAAGCTTAACAAAGATAAAAGTGGTAAAAGCATAAATGAAAAGCTTTACAGAGGTATGATAGGATTATTACTATATTTGACTGCAAGCAGGCTTGATATTTTTTTAGCATTTGCATGTGTGCAAGATTCCAATCTAACTCTAAAGAATCTCACATATTAGCTGTTAAAAGAATTTTTAGATATCTTGTCAACATAAATAACTTAGGATTTTGGTACTTAAAATAATCCTCTATTGATTTAATAGGATATTATGAGGGATGTAGAATAGATAGAAAAAGTACTAGTAACATATACCAATTTTTAGGATTGAACTTAATTTCATGATACAGCAAGAAGCAAAACTCCATAGCATTGTCAACGGCTGATGCTGAATATGTTACTATGGAGAGTTGTTGTATATAAATACTTTAGATTAAGCAATAACTCGAAGATTTTGAAATTAAATAATATAATAGACCTATAAGATGTGACAACACTAGTGCCATAAATTTGATAAAAAATCCTATCCAGCATTCAAGAATCAAACATATTGAAATTAGATACTATTTCATTAGGGATCTATTCAAAATAATAATATTATGTTTGAATTTGTCTTAACTAAAAATTAATTTGCTGATATTTTTATAAAATAATTAAATGAAGAAAGTTTTTCAAAAATTAGAGATGAACTTGGAATTTGTGATCCACTTTAAATTTATTTTATCCTATATATTTAAATTGTTTTACACCTTTACTTGCCATCTATATTAGTCTTATTTGTATCAAGATAGATCAAGAAAATTTGGTTCAAATTTCATCTTAATTTACTTTTTGAAACTATACCCAAGTCTTCTCGGTTGAAGACTCGAGTCATCTTGGTTTCTGATTTGAGTCCAAATGGAGTCGAGTCATCTCAATTGTCATGGGCCCTCTTTTTAATCGAACTTTTGAAAAATCCTCGACTTCATTTTTTCTCCTATTGACCAAGACTTCTGGTTCCAAACCCCTTTTGACTCCCTCCAACTCTTTCCAATCCATCCAAATCATTGTTTCATTTCACCTTATCATCAAAATCTGATCTTTCCACGGCACCAAAAAAGAAACCCATGGTAGCCAAGCGATCGTGCATCACTCTATCGGCCAAAAGTAGGGCAAAGAGGTAGCGGGACAGTTCCTAGGCATCACCAACAGCACATTCATCCCATTCTCATTTGTTTGTCACCACCTAGAATGTTCCTATCCGATGAAGAGTGGATCTCGACTTCCTGGATCAAGAAAACTTCTGTATTGGGATATGGATTTGGCAGTAGGGTTGGGAGAAACTCTGTACTCTTGAGGTAAATATTTATTTGGACTTAGTCAGAGAATTTTTTGATAATATAAAGTTTGATGAAGAATCTAGAGTAGAATCAATGATGAAAGGAGTTCATATTGGCTTAGATGAAAGGAGGTAAGGGCAATTATTGGAAGTGCCAAAGTTTGAAGTTTGCTACTTGAACTTATCGGATAAAGTTAAAGCTTTGAAATGTATTCTAGAAAGAAAAAATGTAAATGAAATTAGGCAATTAGAAGCAAATCATCTATCTATTGAAATGAGGTTGCTACATAACATTGTAGCCCACATCATCTTTCCTAAGATTGGCCGACATGACTGGGTAGGCAAGAGGGAGCTCGCTGTCATGTATTTTATGATAAAAGCCACTCCAATAAACTTTTCTTCTATAATGCTCCAATAGATAAAGGATACCACCAACAAATGCAAGACTTGCCTCCCTTATGGAATGATCTCCACACTGATCTTCAAGAACACTAAAGTCGATTTGGAAGGTGAAGATTTTAAAGGACTTGTACACACCAACTATTTCAATGAAGGCACAATGCGTAGGATGAAAATTCAAAAGAAAGAAGATAGATGGGTCAGATTAAATGAAGATGTAATTGCTGAAGTTGAGCCTGAGGAACAAGGATCCTCTCTTTCACTTGCTGCTTGTCCTTCATTCACAGGATCATCCCGCACCCATTAGGATCATCACAGATAGTTACCAAACCTGCCTCCAAATTTTAGTATAGATAGATTGGTGGAGCAGGTTATACAACAGGTCACTGGAAAGATAATCGAATTGCTATCTAATCTGAAGCATCATATCTTCTTAAGTATAGAGGAGCAGAGGATTTCTATAGAAGGACAAACTGATATGCTCAATGAGCATATTAGCAGTATGTCCTAGAGGCAAAAAATTTTAGAAAAAAGAGCAACATGGATCTTTGGCATAATTTGAAATTTTAATTGCAGAGACTGCCAAGATTGCCAGAAGGATGGAAGAAAATATAGTTACTCAGTGTACCAGTGCAGAAGTGATCATCACCACTCTTTGGTGGATTATGGAGGAAATTGAAAACTTTGAATCTCAGATAAACACATTTTCCTCTCGACCTTCTTCTTCTTCTAGACCAGCCCCTCATCTTTTTTCTACTAGACCTCCTTCCTCTTCTGAACCCATCATCGAATTTCTTTCTGATAAGACTAGGTCTAGTTCCTTTTATTGAAGTCCTTTTTTAAATTCTATTTTGTCTTGTGTATATTGATGGGATGCTACTTTTTGTAACTCAATATACACTTATATTAATGTAATTTCTCTCTTTGCAATGAATTGGATGTTTCTTATCTTGTTGTCATTTGCATTTCTTTTTATGATTTTGATGTTGACAAAAAGGGAGAGAAAATTATGATAATCCTAATGAAAGAGAAAAGAAAAAAATGTATGAAAATATAATAAGAAAGGAACAATTAACTTAAGCATATCTAAGTGGGAGTTCATATAGGTTGAATCATACAATTAAAAAAACATATTTTAAGGGGGAGCAATGATGAACAATTAGAAGCTTGTGCACTTCAAAAATGTATATATTGAACATTCACTCCTTGTATTTAGTATTCATGTTGTATATATTGATTACACTATTCTTGGAGTACTTAATATTTTGTCATTATCAAAAACAAGGAGATTGTTGATCCCTTAAGTAATTTTGATGATAACCAAATATTAGAGCACATGATTACTGATAATTTTCTTTTAAGTCTTCCAAAAATTAAAAAAAAAGAGCTCTTTGACCAAGACAAGGAAGAAATCAAATACAATTCAAGTCAAACTCTTGATATCTCTTTTTGGAGCCAAATTCTATTCAAAAAAATCTTAGAAAGAATTTGAGCTAACTTTAAAATATTTAGAGTCATTTGCAAGATGTTTGGCATGCTAGTAGGCTTGGCACGAGGTAGAGGTGACTCGAAATCAGCTTGAGTTATCTCCATCTCAGGAGACAGAAACCATATTTCTGTACATTGAGATCGAGATGACTCCAAGTTCTTTCGACTGCTCTCGAAATTGCTGGTGAGATGACTCCAACAAATCCGAGATGACTTCATCTCAAGGGTATAAAAATTTAAGAAAGCTATTTTTCAGGGAGTGAGATGACTTATGGAGCCATCGAGGAAACTCGAAGTGAAATCGAGTCAACTTGTAATCAATCGAGAGAACTCAAAATACGCTGACAGCCTTCAACGGATAGTTCTGTAACGGATATTTTTCTCTTCCAACAGCTAGTTCTCTTTTCCAATGGTCAGATTCATGATTTTTTGGGCTTCAATCATTTCAAACTAGGAGGGAATGGTCCAAATATAAAAGAAGAGCAAATGGATTTTCAAAAAGATGATTTTTTGAGAGAAACCAAGACAAACTTAGCAATTACTGAAAATAAGAGCATACCCACTTCTAACCAACAAATCTCTTGAACCTTAGGAGTATTGAAGATTTCTCCAAGAGCATTAACTGCAAGCATTGAAGGAGACAATCATCAAGTTTCATCAACAACAAATCAGCTGAGCTTCCACTATTATAAAAATTTTTGTTTTACTTTATTGTGTAATTAGTTTCAACAAGGGTTGAAACTAAGGGTTAGAGTTAATCCACCCTTCCAATTAGATTGCATAGCTTTGGTTAAGGCATGTAAAGATTGTGGTTGGTGAAGCTAGGATAAGACCAACTAGATTTGGGGATAATGATCCTGGTAAAACTATCCAACTGTAATCTTGAGGGATTATAGTAAAATTTTTAAGAGACTTGCTCGAGAGTAGACGTAGGTGCTAAGAGTGCACCAAACCACTATAAAAGCTTGTATTTTGTGTGTATATGATTGGTTTTCTTGCTTGCATATCTCATTTAGTTCTCACTGCACTCTTACTCTACATTTAATTTATTAGTTTCTACATATATTTGTTTTAAGTTTTAAAAACCCAATTTAACCCCCCCTTTTAGGTTGTCTAGCTAGGCAAGATCTTTATGCTTAAAAAGTTTAAAATTTTACTTTTATTTTTATGCTAAAATTTTCTACTTATATTTTTATTTCTTTATAAGTTTTTTTGAAAAAAAACTTAAAAATTAGGCCCATCCAAGTCTAGAATTGGACTTGTTAGGTTTTGTTGGTTGGCCTGATAAACCAATAGGATTTAATTATGATCTCAAAAAATAATTATGTAAAGTTTTAGTTGGTGCACCTATGAAAACTAACTAGATTTGTTTGTGAGCCCAGAAAAATAAATACTTACAAGGAAGGATTATAGTGAAAATCCTAAAAAAGGCTTGGAAAGTGGATATAGGTGAGGGTTACACTGAACTACTGTAAATTATAGTGTGTTTATATTGTACTTCTTCTTTTATCTCTTTACATACTTTGTACACTTTTAATTCTTACTAAACTTAATTTTATTTCATAGTTAGTAATTTATATGATTTAATTTCACTACTATTTATATTGCACACATCTTCATCATACCTTTTAGATAATTGTTAAAGCTCATACTTGTTAAACTTTAATTAGATTTAAAATTTTAAAATAACCCAATTCATCCCCCCTCCTAGGTTGCTATCTCTAGGAAACACAATACTTGGCATGGGATAAACAATAATGGCTAGTTTTCTGTACTTCTCTAATAGATATTTTTTTACTCCAACAGTTATTTTAAGGCTTCCAATAGTCAAAACTCTTTCTCCATCTAACTCCAAGACTATTAAAGGCTAGAGAAATATTTGGAAAGAAAGATTAAGAGAATTAAAGTGAAAAATATTTAGATTTGAGTGAGAATCATTGAATATCTTTGAGAAAGAAAAAAGAGAGGAATTGAGTACAGAATTGAGTGATCTTTCAAGAGCCATCTTCTACATCTTCCAATACAATATCTCAAGCATCAATTGAAGAGAAGTTCAAGCATATCAAGAGCACTTCATCAGCAACTTCTCCAAGCACTTAAAAGAGTTGATATTTTATACTAAAATTTACACTCTCTGTATTTTGATTTTATTATAAGTTTTCTTAAGAGAAAGAAACTTGGGGTAAAGGCCTATCCAAACCTAAAATTGGATATTATAGATTTTGATTGGTAAGTCCATAAAACCAACTGGATTGATTATAAGCCCAAAAAATAATTGGTATAAGATTTTGATTCATCATCCTAAAAAATTAACTGAATTTATTTATGAGCTCAAGTAAAATAAATATACTATAATCAAGCTGATTATAGTAAATTTTTTAAGAAAAGCTTGAAAAGTGGATGTAGGTGCGATGTTGCACCAAACCATTATAAATTGCTTATATTTACGGTGTGCTTTGATTTCTTGCTTTTCATTCTTATCTTAGTTTTGATTACTCTTTAGCACCCCCCCCCCCCCCCGCCCGCCCCCTTCCTCCCTCCTAATCTTGGGTTGCTACCTTCTAGGCAATAATTTACATCAGAGTAAGTGCTTTTATATTTATTATTGACCTAGTGGTCTAGAGTGAAAGATCATGGCAACCTTAGTTGGTTTCTCATTTGCCAAAGGACAATCAACTTCGAGACCATCTCTATCTAATAGCATCAACTATACATTTTGAAAAGCTAGAATAGTAATTTTTATACAAGCTTTAGATTATGACATATGAAAAGTCATAACTAGAGGACCACACACATTCATAATTGATGTAAATGGAGTGTTTCTTCTCAAACCAAAAAAGAATTAGGATGAGAACGATAAAAAGATGGCTTAATTAAATGCTAAAGCCATCATTGTATTTTATTGCTCATTAGATGTACATGAATTTAATAGAATATCAACTTATACATCAGCTAAAGAAATTTGGGATAAATTAGAAATAACTCATAAGAAAATAAGTCAAGTTAAAGAGTATAAAATTAATTTGCTTATTCATAAATATAAAATATTTAAAATAAAATAATATGAGTCTATTTTTGATATATTTATTAGATTTATTGATATCATTAATGCTTTAAATGGTCTTGACAAAAAGTATACTAATTATAAGCTTATTTGCAAGGTTTTGAGATGCTTGCCAAAGATATGTAAAGCAAAAGTGATGGCCATATAAGAAGCGAGAGATCTTACCAAGTTATCCATAGAGGAGTTAATTAATTTATTCATGACTCATGAATTGAACATGGCTCAAAAAGAAGAAGAAGAAGAGTCAAAAAAGAAAAGGATCTTCGTTTTCAAATCAGCTGCTTATTTAGAAGAAAGCGATGAGTTGGAGAAAGAAAAAGATGAGGAATAAAGTAAAAGTGAAAATGAGGACTTGGGGCTACTCACTGGAAGATTCAAGTACTTCCTCATGAAGAAAAGTTTGAAGAAAAAGAAAGATAATTAAGAGAAAGAAAGAAGAAATATCACATACTACAAGTGCAATAAGAGGAGACATTACAAGCCCGGTTGTCTCTACTCAAAAAGAACCCCAAAAGGAGTAAAAAAAAGTATAATGTTGGATATTTGGAGAGATAGTGACACTTCCAATTTAGATAACGAAGAAGATGCTACAAATTTGTACCTCATGAACAATAATGATAAGATACATATTGAAAACTCTTTTGAATTTATATTTAATAAGTTATTTGAATCTTTTTTAATGATTTAATACATGAATATAAAAAGTTAAGGTTAAAAAATAAAAAACTTAAAAAATCTAATCTATTGTTGGCTGAAGAGAAGAACAAAATATTAATTGAAAGAGAATATCTTTTGAAAGAAAAAAAAAATCTTAGCTAAAGAAAATAAAATTCTTATAAAATCCAAAAAATCTTTAGTTGAAAAAAAATGAGAAACTAAAAAAAGAAATTAAAAATTTGAAACCTATGCTTGAAAAGTTTATACTTGGATCAAAAAAGTTTCAATCAATTTTGCATAGTCAAAAGGTAGTTTTCGATAAAGCTGGAATTGGATTCAACCCTTCAAAAAAATAGAACTTTATCAAGAATATATTTACTAAAGCTTATTATAAAAATTATTTTATAGTTTATTTTAAATGTAACAAAATTAGCCATAAAATTTTAGAATATAATACCAAATATATGTCTAGATTCTCTCATTTTATAATATTGCACAACAAAGAAAGATGGATTATCCATGATCGTTAACTCTAACAAATGGACAAAATGGCATTTGATATGTATTTATGGGATAAATGGAGTCTAAGATCAGTACATCATTGAAGTAAGTGCATGCCTTTTTTGACATTAGATGGATCTAGAAGACAATCTTAAGTTGCCCATTTTTATTCAAGTCCAATGTATAAAAAAATATATATATTTTTAGCTTACATTTCTATAAAGTGGATTATCATTGATTGTATATCTCCATCTTTTAGCTGACTTTAATGTTCTCGATAAATAAAATTATGAGCATCCTTCTCTATAAATTTTAGTTACCTTCTACCTTCTTTCATTCTTACCATGGCAAAGTATATTTGAGTTGTAGGTATATTCAAGGCATGCATGTTGCTAATCTCTGCCTTTTCTTGGTGTATTAATATTTTTTTATGACCGTAGATAATTAATGATTGATATGGTCATCTGATAATTGTGTTCTAGAATAACATCATCTAATCTTTACTTACTAATCTCGGAATTGAGTCTGGCTTTTATTGAGACCTTACAATCAACTTTATCAGTATCCCTAGAATTCATGCAATTATCCTATTTCCTAGATTTTCCTATCCTCCAACATACTAGGTGCTTGAATCTTAATTCTTTTTTATAGTTCAACCTACTATAGATGGTTGTGATTCCAAAACCAACTCTTCTCATATATCATATTGTATAAATTTTACACATCGGTTACCGAGTTAAACTCTATTTAGACATAAGGATCAACATTATCATTATTTGCATATGGTGCACTAGAAGAAGGTGGATTCTCAAGACAACCATCACCTGTAGCATCATCCAATTGATTATTTTGGATAGTTTTTGGATCAATAATGTCAAGATCATTTGCAATAATCTCAGTATTGAAGTGATCTTTTTTGATATTTTTGGATCAATACTTTTAAGATCATTTACAGTAATCTCTATATAAGTCATACACCATGCATAATAAGTCACAAAAAGTTTAGGACGTCATTAAATCATAATAGGATATCATAAAATATTGATCGGGATGACATAGGATGTAAAGGAAGGCTTCCTAGTTACTTATTGCCCCCTGTTGTCTATTATAGACTTCTTGCATTATTGTTATTACTTACCATTGCAATGATAAGTCAAACAAAATGTAAAATATCATAAAATAAAATAGAATCTTAAAACAAGAAATAGGAGGTCAAAAATATTGATCGGGATAATGTAGGATGCAGAAGAAGGCTTCCTAATTACTTATTGTTATCCTATATGACTTTTCGATAGCGGTTATGACATCCTATTTTCCATTTATGATTTTTTGTATGGTCGTTATTACTTTTCATTACAATGATAAGTCCAACAGAGTGCAGGATATCATAAAAATAATATAGAATGTCAAAACAAGAAACAGGAGGTCAAAAATGCTGATCGAAATGACATAGGATGCAGAGGAAGGCTTTCTAGTTACTTGCTACTGCCCTATATGACTTTCTAATAGTGGTTATGACATCTTTTTATTCATTTATGACTTTCTACATGATCCTTATTACTTCTTATCATAATGATAAGTCAAACAAAATGCAAGATGTCATAAAAATAAAATAGAACATCATAACAGTCGGTAGGAGCTCAAAAATATTGATCAAGATGACATAGAATGCAAAGGAACACTTTCTAGTTACTTGCTACTACCCTATATAACTTTTCGATAGCGATTATGACATCCTATTATCTGTTTATATTGTCATGTATGGTTGTTATTACTTCTCATCACAATGATAAGTCAAACAAAATGCAGGATATCATACAAAAAATTAGAACATCAAAACAGTCAATAAGAGCTCAAAAATATTGATTGGGATAACATAGGATGTAAAGAAAGACTTTCGAATTACTTGCTGCTATTCTATATGACTTTCTGATTGTAGTTATGACATCCTATTACTCATTTATAATATCATGTATGGTCGTTATTACTTTTTATCATAATGATAAGTTAAATAAAATGCAGGATGTCATAAAAATAAAATAGGACTTCAAAACAAGTCAACAAGAGGTCAAAAATGTTGATTGGAATGATGTAGGATGCAGAGAAAGAATTCTTGATTACTACTACTGGCTTATATGACTTATCGATAGTAGTTATGATATCCTGTTATCTATTTATGACTTCCTATATGGTCATTATTACTTTCTATCATAATGATAAGTTAAACAAAGTGTAGGATATTATAAAAGGAAAATACAATATCAAAACAAGGAATAGGAGGTCAAAAATATCAATTGGGATAATATAGGATGTAGAGGAAGACTTTCGATTATTTGCTGCTATGCTATATGACTTTTTAATAGCAATTATGATATCATGTTGTCTGTTTATGATGTCCTGCATGGTCATTATTACTGTCCATTGCACGAAGTAGGGGAAACAACTCCATTTCGACGTGCCATCTGATGGTATGTTCTACGATTAGAAAGAAAGAGAAATACATACTATTCATGTGGTTGTATTGAGCACTAGGATGCCAATGATGCTCATACAACTTCATTTTTTAGTCAAAATTTATGATGTATGCCTCTAAAGATATCGTGCAATCGAACAGAAAGTCATACGAGGCTACATGGTGTCAGAACAAGGAATAACATGTCAGAAATATTTATTAGAATGTCATAGGATGGAGAGAAAGGCTTCTATGTTACTTGCTACTATCCTATATCACTTTTCGATAGTAGATATGACATATTAATGACTTTATCAATGAGCATTATTACTTCCCATTGTACTAACTAGAAAAAAAATTTTCATTTGGGTGCACCTAATGCATTAACTTCTTTAACTACTAAAAAAGTTGTTGTAATAAAAGAACTATAAAAAGAAAAAATGATCTATAATGTGAACCACAAATCAAATAGGTATGGCATATTATCTTGGAGAAACTAAAGCAGGTTGATACTAGCAACAACCTCGAACGCACAATGCTCGCTACAAAAGAAACCTTGGACGCCCGAAGCTCAGACAACAGGAGAACGAAATAAGGAAGAAGAGAGAGAATAGATGCATCCGTAATGGCCAAGCATGAGCAAATTAGAGAAAAAGACGATATTTTAGAGGGAAAGAATATTTTCATCAAATTAAAATTTAAAAAAATTGATATGATATGCATTAATTTCCTCCGACGTTCGCCTCCAGTACATCTTATCTTGTTAAATGTGGCATCTGATGGCCAACTTGATGGCTAAGGCATGCATTATTATTGTGCTACATGGACCAATCGGTTACTGCATTGTGCTTCACGTCATCTTTATTACACTACAGGCGATGCACAAAGAATTTTTCTTTAGGGCAAGGTTTTACATAAAGATTCCTGAAGTGGGTAAAGGATAGCAACTTGCTTTGTTTGGAGTTTGTGTTGCTTTATTAGGTGGTTCTTAAGCAACTTCCCTTCTTGAAAGAATTAAATCTTCATTTCTAGCAAATAGGAATACAGTTCATGACAATCAGATCAAAGGAATTGGTAAACCTCATTCCATCATCAATGGAGATTCAATCATATAATTTTAGCCTCACATCATTGTGATGAGATAATAGCATTTTTGTACATTCCTTATTGCTAATTTCAGTCAAGATCTCCACATATATCTCCATTGATTCCTCAACTGGCATAAGAAATAGAAAGTATCAATCCCTTTTGTTATGATTGATAATAACTGGCAAATCAGTGCATATAATATCAATACATTAATCAATATTTTCCGGTCAAATATTTAACTCATTAAATAATATTTAATAAATAAGTGTCAAATTTTATATTTAAAGTATTATTAATTTTGGATATGACCAATTTTTTGATTCTTAATATCTTTGTTTAAATTAGAATATATTTTCTAAATACGATACTTTGGTGATTGACATGGGATATAACATAAAAAAGATGGATCTAGGGGTTCAGGTTGTATTTTCACATGAAAGAATGATTGTCGTTGGATTATATTTTGCACATCTTTCAAAGTATGACATCAGCTTCATAATATGTGCTATAGATAAGGGGAAGCGGTCCATCGTGCTTTAAAAGCTATATATAAAGTCCAATCCAACGGTTGAGATCTCAAAAGAAGACCAATCATTTTTTCGTTTGAAAGATATAACCTGAACCGTGGATCTAATGGTCACAAATTGCCTTACCCTCATCATGCTTGGAACTATGGATCTGATTGTAATTCAATCTAAATTGGCCACAAAACATGTTCGCAGGTATTAGCATTTCCATGTCATCCATCCTTCAGACGGATAAGGTATGAATTCTATGGTCCAAAACAATCATATTGCTGTATACATCTAAATAGTAGGGCAGTAACTAATGCTACGAGGCTGAAGGGGTCAGCCAGATTTGGCACCAACCGTGCATTATGGCGTGCGGTCCTCAATTTGTTCTCATTGGTACGAGGTCCCGCTGATAAATAGTCCTTTTGCTGCCGAATGAACCAATGTGGCTCCTGTTCACCGATTTCCACCTTTAAACTTTTGCACAAAAACCACAAGAAAATCGGAGGCTTATAATTACCATGACACGAACTAATAGACAGTGTGCTTGGTGCAATGCACATAATTTGTCTACTTGTATGATATACTTGTTGGTCTTGTATATCATATACAATGCACATAATTTTTCTACTTGAGACTATGTTAATGAGTTGAAATCCTATCCCCTTTCAGCCTGAATGGGATATGGCAAATTCTCCAATTTGCTCCATGCAGCCTCATGAGGTGTGCGGCCTCATGTATCATTTGAGTTGAATCCAGTCGTAGGTGCAATTGATCACTCATATTAAAGAAATGGTCCGGTTCAGGTTCAATCCGGAGAGGATATAAACTTATGGTTAACTGCAAGAATATCTAAAAAACAAAAAGTAATATAACACAAAGTTTTTGAAAGGTCGAGTCATTAGTTTTCCAAATTCATCAATTTCTCAAAATAAACAATAAATACTGATTTTTCCAATACACAAGTTTCTGTGGACCTTTACTTTAAAAAAAATAGAAAGTAAAGAGGGGAGGTTTAGCATAAAGATAGCTTTATCTATTAAAGAGATATGCAACGAACCATCACAAGCGTCAAAAGATGTAAATGGAGCAATGACAGTAATAATTTTACTATAATTTTTTTTTAGATTACTATATTTACATTCAAATTCTAAAATCATTTATTAGAAAAAGCGCAGATCAAATGAGGTTAGGCTTGGCTAGCTTAAAAGTCAAGTCCTGGACCAACTATTAACCTAATTTCATTTTTGACCAGTTTAGCCCAAGATTTGGCTAAGAGGCTCAAATCGGGCTCAAGCATCAAGACTAATTACCAACAATATAGAATCCGCACAAAAAAACCTCTAGCTTAGTGGGATGCATTTCATGTGCACCCTTAGTCCATAATGTTAAAAAATAAATCTATTATTTTTGCTTGATAAAGTGAAATGACGTTGAGAATAATGTCATATATCATTTACTGAAGTCATATTTTAGTAACCTTTTATGGGAAATAGTGACAAAAGGCGGACTAACTTTTTGAGTGCAAAACGGAATTACTGAAGCATTTTTGTTAACCAAAACACCTTCAACCAACCAACCATCAAGATTTCATAATCAACACGAGGCATGGCACACACATCGTGGACCTGCTAATGAATTGCCGGAGCCTGCATGATACTGGCAATTCAGATATGATTCTTCTTTGATACTTTGATGTAAATTAGGCAGAAAAAATTTTTATATATGCATCACCAATTTCATATAATATTTTTCTTTTTCCATAAATCAATAGCGCTTCAGAAGTCCAGAACAATCATAGCTCTGCATACACCAAACAGAATAATCCAAATAGAGCTGGCATTCTGGTACCACGTTGTACCTTTCTTCTTGCAACGAGCTCGTGAGTATCCATGCTCTTGTTTACAGATTCCACCCGAGAGCACACGACGTCGAGATTGCCATGCATTGTTGGTTTCTTTAGGGCCCCCCGTTTATTAATGCATTATTGGCTTCTTTTCTATCCTTATCCGCTATACAGACTTATTCCCTTCTAGCATGCCATCTCCCGCGATGGTAGTCCTATCATCCGTATCTAAGGAATCCTTCAAGAGCTAAAGCAAGCATCTCCTTCCTCTCGAAGGCGAAGAAAGGAGGAGAGAGAATTAGATCGAAAAAATTATAGTTCACTGCTATGTAAGAGGAAGTTATTTCCTCTGCAGCAGAGAAGTTTTCATGATCGCCTACCCTTTATTTCTTCGGTTTCTTTTGAATGAAAAACAATAAGCACAACGCACTTTTTAGTTAGAATTTTTTAGATATATATTTCTCAATTCTTATTTGTATATTAATCAATAAAATTTTATTTATTAGACCTATTAGTCTTTAGAATGAAAAGCAATAAGCACAAGGCGCCTTCTTTCCTACCTTCTCTTTTTTTTTTTAGATTTTTTTCAAATTTTTTTTTTAGATTTTTTTCTGATTTTTTTTCAATTTTTTTCATGCTCAATTTTTTTTAATTTTTTTTCAATTTTTTTTTTCGAATTCAGATTTTTTTTCTAATTTTTTTTATATAGGTCTGTTTTTTTTCTAGATACACGTCTGTGCTTTTTTCTTCAATCAGGGCACTTGAAGATTGGCGCTGATCGAACGATTGGATATCCAACCAGATATAGACCGAGCTTCGATCATTTTTTTTAACTAGGATGCTCAAAGATTGGTGCTGATCGAACGGTTGGGTATTCGACCAGATATAGACTGGGCTCCGATCAATCGGAGCCCAATCTCTCTCTCTCTCTCTCTCTCTCTCTCTCTCTCTATATATATATATATATATATATATATATATATATATATATATATATATATATATATATATATATATATATATATATTACGGCCAATCCACCCATGCCCGTAAATGAACGCTGAAAAATCTAAAAAGACAAGCCCACACTGATCAGAGTTGGCTCCGGTGCGAACCCTCCGATGCTTAAGTTTGAAGGGTGGACTGGTCGAACAGAAAAACAAGGAGCTAAGAAGCAAAATTTGCTCCAAAAATAGTAGATATATCTTACCAAACTAACTAGGTTACTTTCCTTTTATAGGTATCGAGATGATAATCATTGAGTATATAGATTTTTCTTTTTTTAGAATAGTGTGATCGTGGGTGAGTAATTAGAGCTATCCATTAATTACCATTACCCGCTCTTCTCGGAGGCAGTTATGAAAGATCGATCGAGAGCCGGATAGATTGTTTGGAGAGCTCCCGTCGGTCAGTCATCTGATTTGGGATCGACTAAACATCGATCGGTCAGCTTATTTTCTATCGATGGATCATCAATCAGCTGATGTTGTACCGATCGATCATCGATCGACTGGTTCTATACTGATGGATCATCGGTCAACTGACTTTGTGCTAATCGATCATCGATCAGTTGACTTTATGTTGATGAATCTTCGGTCGACTGACTTTCTACCGATCGATCGTTGATTGGTCGAAGGACTTTAAACCAATTATTGCCTTAATGATTTCCGACCGGCGGTTAGTCGATTAGAAGAAGCAATCACCGATTGTTGCTTGTCAGTTCGATTATTCGTTGGATGGTCATATGTTAGCACTCTCGTCAATGTGTCGGTAGGATAGTTGATGGATCGGCGAGTGTTGATCCTTCGATGAGTTTTCTTTATGTCGATAATCGATCGAACGTTGAACGTCGATCATCGAGTTAGTCGATCGGTGGTTTGTCGATCACTATCATTGATCATCGACTAGTGAATGTCCATCAGTGTTCGATGGTCAGTCGATCATAAGCTGAGGAGTCGGGCGGTAGATTAACAACTCTCAATAGTTGGCCCCCACGTCCAAGTTTGGTGTAATGATTTTATACTTTGGCTTGATGCACCAAATGTAGGGCGTCAACGAGTGGCATCGCTTCGAACTTCATGTTGTCATCTGCCATTAACCGATCATTAGTCGATTTTATTTAACCAACTATCAGCTAGCTTTTAAATCGGCTTAAAGCCAGATTTTTCAACTAGCTAATACTTAGTCATTTATCGAGATATTCATAGATCGGAGATAAGCCAACCTTGAGTCAGTTTCCAACCGACCTTTAGTCAACACTACTACAAAAAAGGGCTACGATAGCAGTTTGTAACTGCTACCATAGCCTAAAAAATCACTGCCATAGGCTATGGCAGTGGTTTTCTAACCGCTACTACTATGGCCGTCGTCATAGCTCTATGGTAACAGTTATTGCAGCGGTTGTTAGAATCGCTGCCATAGATAGCCTATTGTAGTGGTTTATAAACAGCTGCAATAGATCGACTTATAGCAGCGGTTATGTAACCGCTGCCATAGGTTATCTATAACAATGATTACATAACCGCTACCATAAGTAATTTATAGCAGCGATTTCTTAATCGCTACTATAGGTCTAGTATAGCGGTTGGCACCGTTTGCATCAAGAACCTATGGCAGCGGTTGGCATGGATATAGTAGCGGTTATAAAATCGCTACCGTAGATCTTGAATAATTAAAAAAATAAAATTTTTATTTTTTATATATTTTATCTAATAAATACAGATATATAACATAAGAAAATATATTAAATACAAAAATTATTCTGAAATGCTAAAATTTTATTACCAAATAAAATTTATTATAATATTTTTTTAAAAAAATAAAATATATCAAAAGTCTCCTAAATCTACATCATCGTCGTCGTCGTCGTCATCGGGAGTCAGAACCGGAGCTGGAGCTGGAGTTGGAGCCGGAGTCGGAGCTGAAGCCGGAGCCGAAGCTGGAGCTAAAATGCGGACCAACATATCCTCGAAGCCCGTGACTCCAAAATACGTACTGAGCATCGACATCATGTCTCTCATGATACCCTCCAGATGAGATGTGCGCTCCTCAGCCCGATCTACCCGCATCGCAACATGATCTGCCCGTGCCAACGCCTCTTCAAGCTCCTCTCAACTGACGACATCGAAAGTCTATGAAGAGATGCCCGTCTCGGACCAGTAGCTCATTTGCATGTATCCGGGCCTGCATCAGATCCTCCCAGAGTACTCAGGCCTCAAAACTTGAGATAGATGGTCATAGGGCCCAGAGGTATCCGGGCCCTCGCTCACGAGCGCATCTAACTGATCCTATAATTATAAATTAAAATAAAATTTTATAAGAAATGCTATAATACTAATCATATATACTAATATATTTAATACTTACAAAAATACGTCTGATCACGGCGTTCATCGGGCTGCCCATCTTGTCCATGCAGTTAGATCGAAAGATCTCGCTACGATTGGACATCACTCCATCTCTCATCAACTATAACAAAGAACAAATTTATTAGAAAAATGATAAAAAATATGAATTTAATTTATCTAGTAAGATTTAGAATTAATTACCTCTCTATGCACATGACTGGGCATAGACTCGCGGCCTAGAGTGTGCGTATACTCCTGGACTGCATAGTTCTTCTAGTTCTGATGGAAGGTAGTCTAACAAGTATTTAAATAAATAATAAATATTTAAAAAATATTTAAATAAAATTTTAAACATATTGAAAAATTTAAAAGTTAGAAATTTTACCTCAAACTCCTAGCTCCTCCAGTGTGTAACCATCCTCTCCCACTGATTCGGAGGACAGTCCTGTATCTAGGGAACAAGCTTCTTCGGAGTGTCTCGTCAGTGCTCGAGCCATCTTCTGTGGAGCTTGACCTTGTAACCCCGGTACAACTCTTCGATCTTCTTTAGTTAGGCATCTCGAGCCCTCTCATGATCGAAAAAGTCGTACCTCCTCTGTATAAATTTATCAAAAATTAGTTACAAAATTATTCTAATCAAACATATATAGTGTAAATATATAAAATGCATAAATATAACTAAGATGCGCATACTTACCCATATCTCCTTCCATACCCGATCCCTGATGGCAGTATCTATCAAACGCCAGTCTCTGTGCTCTATGAAAATAAAGTTCGACTGCCTCACAAGCACTCCAAAAAAAAAATGCATCTTCCATGCGGTCTCCCCTACCGATCTTTCCTCCACATCATACTGCACCATCACTTGATACTAGCGGTTCCACACGTGTGCCATACGTGTGAGACCGTAAAATATCTGGCTAAATGATGCACCTGCAATATAAATACGTTACGCAAATATATAAGTGTACAAATACTATATAAAAATAAAGTTGTGCTAATATAATAAAAACATACACTCAGATGTCTGCGACGGTAGAAGCTCAGCTATCGATAGAGTAGATACCATCGGTGGAGTAGATATCGATGGTGAAGATCCTTGAGCAGTCGATGCCGAGGTGGATGGAGTATGCTCCGACTGCTCCTCGGATGCTGAACTACATATAATCCGTCGAGGGGCAGAGGTGAAAGCTAGATGGCATTTCGGTGCCATTGTGACCTGCAACATTAATGAACATTAATCAATATAACATCATGATATATCAAATTCTATTCGCTCGAAAGTCGAGCCGGCTCCATGCCTAAGACATCCGGCTAGGGTCCTCCCCCAGCCGGCTCGATCATAGCCCGAGCCAACTCGGCTGCGTATCCGAGTCGATTTGGCTGTGTGCCATCCCCTCGATCACTCCCTTTCTCGATCTCTCTCGTCGACGATGGCGGCAAGGCCGAACCCCTTCCTCCCAGCTTTTCCATCTCTCGATCTTCTTCTCTCCCTCTCTTGATCTCCCTCATCGGCAAGGTCGGACTCCATCCTTCCCTCTCTCACTCTCTCGATCTCCCTCGCCGGCAAGGTCGGACCTCATCCCTCCCAGTGTTGTCGGCGAGGCTGGACCCCCTTCCTCTCTCTCTCGCTCTCTCGATCTCCCACTCTCCCTCTCTCGATCTCCCACGTCGGTGAGGTCGGACCCCCTCCCTCCTAATGATGGCTGCGAGGTCGGATCCCTCCCTTCCTCTCTCAAGTATAGATCCATCGGGTATTCGAGTTTGGATCCGGTACCAGTAATTAAAATTGGATCCGGATCTGAATATCCAGGTTTCGATCCGAACCCAACCCATTAACAGATCTAGTCCACAGCTGTTGACATGGCACGACCCAAAAATGATGGCATAAAGATAATTATAATATTTATAATAAATATTTATAATATTTATTATAAATATTTTATAAATTATTATAAATATACATGATTAATAAATAATACTATAAAATTAAAAAAAAATTATACCTATGGCTATAGAGAGCGGGTCGCACTGAAAGCTCCAAGGATCGTCGGCAATGACACTAGAGGAGGACGACGGCACTAAAGGTAACCTACGAAATAAAAGCAAGATAGTGAGATACAGAAGAGAGAAAAAGAGAAAAGAGAGAAAGAGTAGGGGCGACCGGGAATGGGAGGTAGGGGGCACAGTGATGAGGAGGCCGAAGGAGGCTTCATACTCGATCGGGGGAGGGTCAGAATGGTGGTGGTGGTGGGGAGGGGTGGGATTTTGTGGGGGTCGAAGAAGGGTCAGATGGGGGTTCGCCGGAGGGGGGTTTGCTAGGGACCGAGGGAGGGTCGGATAGAGGGGCAGGGGGTGGGGCAGTGGGGTTTCACGGGGGGGCAAGCGAGGGTGGAAGGGGGTTCGCTGGAGGAGGGGTTTCGCAGGGGACCGAGGGAGGGTCGGATGGGGGTTTGCCGGAGGGAGGGTTTCACTGCGGGCCGAGGGAGGGTCGAATGGAGGGATGGGGGATCGGGTGGAGGGTGGCAGAGAGGGGCGGTCGGGGATGGGGGGCTAGAGAGGGAGGGGGAAGGAGGGGCAGCGCCGACCGAGGGGGAAGGAGGGGCGACGCCGGCCAGGGGTAGGAGGGGCAATGCCGACCGGGGAGGAGGAGGGTCAACGCCGGTCGGGGGGGGAGGAGGGTCGACGTCGATCGGGGGGAGGAGGGGCGATGCCGACTTAAGGGGGAGAAGGGGCGATGCCGGTCGGAGGGGAAGGAGCCTCACCGATGAGGAAGAGGAGAGGGAGAGAGAGCGAGAGAGATCGAGCACACATAGGAGGAAAGAAAAAATTTGAAGATTTTTAACCTAACCTATGACAGCGGTTATCGAACTGCTGTCATAGATCTACGGTAGCAGTTACCCAAAACCACTGCCATAGATCTATGGCAGCGGTTCTATAACTGCTGCTGTAGATTTATAGCAGCAATTTTTGATAACCGCTGCCATAGCTAGAAAATATTTTTTTTTATTTTCTTTCTAAATATTATATATTTTAAAATTTAATGTCCATCTTCATCGTTCATTGTCTAAATAATTATCATTAGAGTATCATCATAAAAGATCACCTCGATCCGATGGCCCTAGCTTCATCGATCAAAAAAATTTGATTTCGACGATCACGAATGATGATGCGATGATTAGATAGATGGAGATCTTCAATGGATCCAAAAATCTACAATGATGATCTCGATGATGTTTGTAGCATACTATCAAAGTTTTACTTCAATCGGATATCGTTATCATGGTCAATTTAGTATGGAATGATTTTGACCTTTAAATTAGAAACAAGCGATTAAAGGATTAAACAACGTCCGATTATGAGATAATTTTTTAGTTAAATAATCTTTATTATAATTTTAAATATTTTATATGGTGATAATAGTAAAATTTAAATCATTTTCGTATAAACTATTCATCTTAAGCAGATATTGCAAAAACACGAGCATAATAACTAGTAAAGTTTCAAAATGGTTATCAAAAGATGTATAGTTTTAGATCGTTCTTCATCTCACAAGTTGAATTTTATAATCACCATCATAAAAAATGATTAAAGTAGTAGCCAAGATCATTTATAAAAAAAATTATCTCATAATCGAACACTGTTTGGTCCTTTGATCACTTGTTTATCATTTAACGATCGAAACTAACATATACTAAATTGACTAAGATAACGATATCCGATTGAAGTGAAACTTTGATAGTATACTACAAACATCACCAAGATCATCGTTGTAGATTTTTTGATCCATCAGAGGTCTTCATCTATCAGATCATTGCATCATCATTCGTGGTCTTCGAAATCAAATTTTTCTAATCGACGAAGCTAGGGCCATCGGATCGAGGTGATCTTTTACGATGATACTCTAATAATAATTATTTAGATAATGAATGATGAAGATGGGCATTAAATTCTAAAATTATATAATATTTAAAATATATATATATATGATAATGATTATAATTAACCTCTACCATAAATTAGATTATAGCAGTGGTTCCTACTAACCACTACTATAAGTCCGACTAATAGCAGTGGTTTCAATGAACCGCTACTATAGGTCAACCTATGGCAGCGGTTTTTTGTAACCGCTGCTATAGGTCCGACCTACGGCAATGATTTTCGTTAATCACTACTATATATCGGACCTATAGCAGTGGTTACAAAAATCGCTGCTATAAATCCGATCTATAGCAGCGGTTAACGAAAATCGCTACCGTTGGTGCTATGGCAGCAGTTTCGAAAATCGCTGCCATAGTAAAAACTGCCATAGACCATTTTTATAGTAGTGCAATTTTTTACCAACTTGTACTTGATCAAATCATTGAAGTGCTTGATGATCGGGTGCTAGCCAACCCTCGGTTAGTTTCTAATTAACTTTTAGTCGGTTTTTTACCAACCAATACTTGATCAATTTGCTGAAGTATTCGACGATCGGGTATAAGCTAACCCTTGGTCAATTTCTAACCAACTTTTAGTCAATTTTTTACTAACCAATATTTGATCATGACGATCGGGTGCAAACCAACCGTCCCTCAATTCGGTCATAGCCAAATCAGTATAGGTCGCATTCTTTACTAGTTGGGGCAAACCAACTAGTTCACAACCAGTAGATTGATGCTTTCTTCTTTCATTATTTTGTAAAGAAGTTATGCATCGACATTGCTTGTTGATTGTCGAATCATCGCTTTTTAGCTGATTCATCTTCGGATGTTTCCTCCCTAGCTCTTGATCGCCCAGAGATCATGTTGATCACCCCGGCCGTCGATCAGTTTTGATAAATTTCCTTCGATGTCGGTGGTTGATCGACTTGTGGCTGAGTTGGATGATCGAGTTGGAACTTGCCAAGAAATCTCCATCGAATGAGATTCTCAATCTCATCCTTTAGCTGGAAGCACTGTTCAGTATCATAACCATAGTCGCGATGGAACCGACAGTACTTTCTTTTATCTTTCTCTCGATTTTTCATCGATGGGGATTGGCGAAGGTAATTTTCTCCTTCAATCTCCATCAAGATCTGCGTACGCAGAGTGGAGAGGGGAGTATAGATGTCGTACCAACTTTTCACATTAGTTGATACTAGGTTCAGTCGGAAGAAGACCATTTTCCTATTTGGAGTGGACTGGTTTGGTTCCATAGAAACGTTGTTCTTCCGTTGCTTCTTCTTCTTCTGATCTTTTTTATTTGATTGGCACCGGCCAAAAGCACCTTTTTCTGTGCGAATATATTTATCCGCGCGCTCCACAAGCTTAGCATAGGTCTGGGGGTGGTTCTTATCCAACGAGTAGGTGAACTGGAAGCCCCATAGATCTTGCTTGATGGTTGAAATGGCCACATCCTTATTTAGGTTTCGGACCTCAAGCGTGGCAGCATTGAAACATGCCACGAAGGCCCGAAGGATTTCTCTCTCCTTGTTTGATCGAGAAGAGGGTGTCAGAGGTTCGTGGCATCCTCCTGCTGGTGCTGAAGTGGGCCATGAAAGAATCTTCAAGTTGCTTGAAAGAGTCGATGCTTTTTGATTGGAGTCCAGAATACCAGGCTCGAGCAGCTTTCCAAAGGATGGCTGAAAAGCCGATACACATGAGGGCATCACTTGCCCTCTAGATCATCATGAGAGCCTTATAGCTCTAGAGATGATCGACTGGATCGGTGGAGCCATCATATGGCTCTATTTGCAGCATCTTGAACTGTGATTGAATTGATTCATCTAGGATGCATGAGGAGAAAGGAGGAGCAGTCTGGATGTGGAGTCCCTTGGAGGACCCTCCTTTCGCATCCTTCTGGATCCAAATTAGTCAACGATCGATTTCTTTGAGCTCTCGCTCGTATGTTTTGAACTGACGCTGGTGAGATGTCCCCAGGATTGATCCTCCTAAGGAGCTGGTTGAGGAGGAGGTGGTCAAATCCCGAGGGGCTTTCCCTTTGTGCTGACCTCGACGAGAAGGTAGGAAAATGGAGCATCGTGATCGATGGGCGGCGCCTCATAAACGATGGGAGGACGGAGTTTCTGCTCGACAAGAGCGTTGATATTGTCGCTCCAATGAAGGAGAGGTAGAGCGCCTCGATACACGATGGCTGTGTCTAGATGGCACCGTCAGTGTCACTGGTCCTTCAGCCACCACATGCGGCTGTTGCTGGAGGCTGTGTACAGCTTCTGTTAACATTCAGACCTGCTGCGTTAGTGCAACTAGTTGCTGGGCTTGCACATCCACCATGATCATCGAACTCGAAGAGCCCGGTTCTGCCACTGATGGTAGTAGGGGGAAGTACTTCTCGTCAGGATGATTATCTGGCGGAGCTGAGCGAGTTATGAGCGCACATTTTTGCCATCGTAATAGATGTCGCCAATTTAATGTCGCTTTCGATCTTGCTCTCCTTCCTGGAATGCCAATCTGTTGCAGTCAATCCACCTACACCAGTAAATGAATGCCAAAAAATCTGCAAAGACAAGTCCGCACTGACCAAAATCGGCTCTGACAAAGATCCTTCGATGCTTAAGTTAGAAGGATGGACTGGTCGAACAGAAAAACAAGAAGCAAAGAAGCAGAATTTACTCCAAAAGTAGTAGATGTATCCTACCAAACAAACCAGATTACCTCTTTTTTATAAATGTCGAAATGATAATCATTGAGTACCTAGATCCCTCTTTTTTTGGAGTACTATGATTGTGGGTGAGTAATTAGAGCTACCCACTAATTGTCGTTACCCACTCTTCTCGGGAGCAGTTATGAAAGATCGATCGGGTGCCGGATAGGCTATTTGGAGAGCTCTCATCGGTCAGTCGTCTGATTTGGGGCCGACCGATCATCGATCGATCGACTTATTTTATGCCGATGGATCATCAGTCAGTCGATGTTGTACCGACCTATCGTCGGTCTGCTGGTTCTATATCAATCGATCGTAAGTTAAAAAATCAGACGGCAAATTAATAGCCTCCAATAATATATATATATATATATATATATATATATATATATATATATATATATATATATATATATATATATATATATATATATATATATATATATATATATATATATATATATAATGTGTGTCTGCCATTTGTGGGTGCGTGCACATACAAAAAGCCTTATGTTTATAGGAAACGAATATGCAAATATAAAAAGATTTATGAAATTATAAGAAAATAAATAGGATTCGATATATGCAAGGAAAAAGTTATTAGATAATATTGTGGTGCATATGCGCGGAAGTGGCTAAAGTCACAAATTGCTCAAGTTTTCCTCGTTTTATAGAAGAATGTTTGAGCTTGGCTCTAAGTTGAAGTCCAGCATAAAGGATATATTTTAGGCTTGGCTTAAATAGTCAATGCAAAGCTTTTTATTGTGTCAAGCCAAGCTTGTAGCGGAGCTGAGATAAACTTTTATAAACTTTTACACTATTTTAATCTTGCGGCTCGGCTTGCTTATAAGGTGAACTCCATATTTTGTCTGAGCTCGACCCACTTTCTAACCAAGCTCAAGTCAAGCCATTGCTAATCTAATCTAGAGTCGCTCATGAGCACTTCTTATATTACAAGCCTTAAGATGATTTAGGAGTAGATAGTCCAGAAGCTTCTGACCATTGGAAACTTACTTTTTATGGTTAACTATATCGTGGGAACCTCTATAAGTTTCAAATTAAAAATTAATAAATAAATTTAAAAAAATTATGAATTAATATGTAGGAAGATTTTAGAGATTGACATGCCCAGAAAAAGAATGATCCTCAAGTTGCACACACGGGGACTAACCATGAAAACTATATCTTAGGGCAAGAAATAGTTAATAATTTAATATTTGTCGGACTCTTGGCTCCTAGTGCACTAATCGAGGGATAGGTTACGTCACAGGTGTCTGTAGCGTGTTTTAGTAGTTTTTTATTTATTATCTCACACCATTTAATGTCTGCCGTCAATTAATTAGTCGGATAAATCCACACAAAGTTTCTTTTTGTGATCCAAGGAAGGTAAGAAAACTGCACGTTGAGCTGTTTTGAAAAATCAAAGACTACTCGCAACAGAAGCTTTACAACCCCAGTTATACTTGGAGAAATTTATTTAGAAATATCTGCTAATATATATATTGGAAACTCACATAATTTTTTTATGATAAATGTTCAACCATCACATCTTCCCATGTAAGAAATAGAATAGGATAAAGCATGGTGAGAAAGCCTATTATCTGAGAATAAGGAAATAATGTCTGTGATTTCTCTCACAATCTCTCCATTAAGCATTACTGTTTATCACACATGTACATCAATACTTTTTAACGTACATACATAGCATGTGCCACAGATAGTTATTTTAATTAATTTTTTTAAAGTCTAGATCTCGGTATATATTTATATTGGATACCTCCAACACGGAAATAAAAAATATCTGTCCCTTTTGTCCCAATTGATAATAATTAACCAACAAATTAGCTCATGTTATATGCACTAATCAATATTTTCCGATCAAATATTTAACTCATTAAATTAATATTTGAGAAACAAATCTCAAATTTTATATTTTTAAGCATTATTAATTTTAGATTTATTATATTGGTGCAACTTGCAATATGTCTAATCTAAAATGTTGGCCAAGATCTCAAAAAATTTAAATCTTTCAAAATTTCTCCATTTTTCATCTTTATTTTTTTTATTTTTTTAATAAAAATGGATGATCACACCATTCTAGTATGAGTACAGTCCAAAAAATTAAAATATAAAATATCCTGCAATGCTCGTGGGCAATCGTCACCTTACCACCAGATCTAGTCATCGATATGCTCGGCAACAAAAGATGCAATCCAATCCATGGCGTTGTTCGTCTATCAAAAAACATGCCGAACAAATATCGTGGTAGAATAATGAAGGGATCTCTAGATGTCGTGGAGGAGTGGATAAACTTCTAGATGCTTCATCTTATCTCAGATCCAGTCGATAACCATGACGAAGTCACTCTTAACAAAGATCATCTCCACTCGTAGCTCTTGTCTCGTTTAGATGATGCCTGCCCAAGCGGCATAGAACTCTGCTCCAGAGATGGATGGCTCAAAAAGATGTGAGCCCTCTGCAGCCAATAGCATGGCATTCGGGCCTCGGATGACATAGTCTGTACCACCTCTATCATCCTTAACACTACATCGAATTTGATCTTGACAAACCTTAAGGGAAAGGGCTCCTAGAAAATCAAAAGAACCCTCCTCGCCATTGTAGGTGCAGTACGGGAGTCCCAGGAACTTGGGGTGATAAGGGATGGGCCAACAATATCAAAATGGTTTTACTCTGTAGCTAAACAATAGGCTCTCTCCCATATTTGATGCGTAGGCATAGTCTTGACTTTGAAGACCAAGCTATTCCTAAATAGCCAAATCTGATATGCGATGTACGCCATCCTGCTACCCCAAGGTAGACCTTCAGCCATTCTCCAATGGATCGCATCCAATAAGGAAGAAAGACAAGGGCTACTACTCGCCCCCCAAGGTTGACCGGCCACCATCACAAATCAAACACACCCTCGGACCATAAAGCAAGCATGCTCCATTGGCTCATCCTCTAGCCCATAGATCGGGCAGGTAGCTAGAAGCTCCATACCTCTATCCCTAAGAAGTGATCGAGTTGACAGCCAATTCCAAACAACCTTCCAGAGGAAAAGTTTGATCCTGGGATGGACGGCCATTTTCCAAATCTAAGCAGCCTTAATCCTCCTATTTGGCACTAGCCTGCTCACCTCAATGAGATCCTTTGTAGGAACCTTATGACAGCAAGATTAGCCCCACACCCTCAAGTCATGACTCCAATGGATAGGAATTAGGATAGAAAAAATTCTATCAGCAAGCTGACCACCAAAAAGATGAGTGACATGCTGAGCCCTCCAACTTCTACCATCGATAGTGATTAAATTATAGATTTATTAGGATTTGACATCTCAAATTCGATCCATAATAGAGAAGAATCAGTATCAGCAGACAGTCGAGCTGGCTCAAATATAGAATCGAGCCAGCTCGGATTGAGATCGAGTCGGCTCAAATTATAGCTGAGCCGGCTATCTCAAGTATACGGATAGTAGGAGTCTGGACGAGATGTAGTTGAGCCAGCTCGACCCCTGATCGAGTCGGCTTGATGGAGGCGAATAGAACAGGATGGGGTTTATTGTTTGAACTCAGATTATGATTAATCCAAGAGGTCTATGAAAGTTATGCGTGGACCATAGGATCCAGCAGCCATGGAGGATTGCAGTCATAATTTGAAGATCAAAAAATATTTCAAGACTCCATCAAAAACATGTTCGATTCATATTAGGAGAATGAGCCCTGTTAGGACTCCTGTGAACTACTAAGAAGAGGATTCTCATCCTATTTAAAGGACCGAGATGCTATGGAGCAGAAAGATAGCACATGTGGTGTGAGAGGTACGTAGAGAGGCTCAGGCAGTTGTCGAGAGGAGCTTGACAGAGCGTCGAGAACATGTAGCCTATGAGAAAGAGAAGCAACAAGTGTATAGCATCCGTCAAGGAGGCTATGAGGGCAGAGCATCTTGTAGCTTCTGAGGGTCTCCTTGAGATTCTTAGATAACTTTTATGAGGATAGCTTCTAGTTGAGAGAGATTTATGTACGATGAATTAAGAGTGGATGTTCTCCTCTTGTACCTATTTTTTTCTTTCATAATGAAGCTTTGCATGCCTCATGAAGGTGAGCCTTTAGGCTGATCCATGTACTTGATTATTTTCTTATTTTATTTTTTTCTTCTTCCAGCCATAATAATTTGGTACTAGATCCTTAACAAGCGATATCAGAGTAGCAGATATCTCAATAGATTGATATCAGAGCCAGATAGTACCAGAGCACATATTGTAGCAGTGGATAAAGATTAAAGAATATAAAGAAAATAAGTACAATCAAGATGGAGATCAATAGGTTCGATAGGAAGGGCAATTTCTTCTTGTAGCAAGCAAGAATAAATGATGTCCTCATTCAACATGCGTTGATCGACACTCTATTGTATGATGAAATATCAGCCACTATAGAGATGAAGGATTGAAAGCGAATTCAGATGCAGACAGTGAGTATGATCCGCTTATACCTGATGGATGATGTAGTTATCCATGTACTTAGAGAGATTTTTTCGATGGCACTGTGGTTGAAGCTTAAGGAGTTGTATATGGTGAAGTCGCTCATCAATATGCTATTTCTTTGGAGGTAATTCTACCAGCTGTAGATGAACAAAGGCCAAAGCACATGAGAGCATCTATCCAACTTTCAGGAGATCCTCACCGATCTTCTCAGCATTGGTAAAAAAGTTAAGGAGAAGATCAGAACGTTGGTTTTACTAGCGTCGCTCCCTCCTTCATATGAGTCCTTAATGACAGATCTTCTAGTTAAAAAGAGCACCATCAAGATGGATGAGATCACTGCAGCATACTCCAGAACGAGATTCTCAGGAGGAAGAACCTAGCTTCGAGCACAGATGGCGACAACTCAGCTTTGATGGCTTTTGAAGGAGTGGGAGGCAGTAGACAGAGCGACAGAGGATCACAAGGATGATGATCTAGATCCAAGAGGAGGGATCCTAGCAAAATCAGATGCTATAGATGCGACAAGTTGGAGCATCGAGTCAAGGATTATCCACAACTCAAGGATCGAATAAGAGCTACTATAGTGATGGCCAGTAGCAAGTCAAAGGATGATGTTCGTAAGGTATCTAACGAGGTATCTAGTTCTTTCTAGTAGTAAATTTTAAATTCTGCATGCACATATCATGTTTATTGCAAAACAAAGCAGTTTGACTTTATAGAGAGCAGTGATGGCACTTTTTATTTGTCGGATGGATCGAGCTATGCGATCAGAGGGATCAGGATGGTCAGCTAGAATACATATAATGATGCAGTGAGGAGATTGGGGGAGGTTCGATACAAACCCGATTTTAAGTGGAATCTTATCTTATTGAGCAAACTGGATTCAAACGGCTATAGGTGGGTAGTTGATGATGGAATCCTAAAGGTCATGCACAGCAATAGGATGATATTAGAGGAAAAAAATAAGATAAGAGAACATTACTATCTGACAAAAAGTTCAGTGCGAGGTGGAGCTTCAGGAGCCAAAGAGAACCCAGTGCGAGGTGGAGCTTCAGGAGCTAAAGAGAGCCTAGTGCGAGGTAGAGCTCTAGATGAAGATAGATCGGACATGAGATAGGAGACTCAGGAGGATGAGAGGTGACATCGTAGAATGAAGTTTCTATTACTATAGGAGAATTTTTCGAGCAGATCTTTAGTCAGAGTGGACACAGCCCATGATGAAGGTAGGATCGAGTGGCTTAGCTTGACTTTCATGTTTGCCTATCCATGATCAATAGGCATGCCTCAAGGCATAGGGGCGAGATGGATCACAAGCTCTTAAAGTCAAGTGGAGGTCGAATATCGAGTTAAGGTGGAGATTGTTAAAATTTGATTTCTCGAATTTGATCCATAGAAGAGGAGAATCAATATCAGCAGGCAATCAAGCTGGCTCGGACATAGAGTCGAGTCAGCTTTGACTGAGATCGAGCCAACTCAAACCACAGCTGAGCCGACTCTCTCAGACAGATAGACAGCAAGAGTTTGGATAAGATGCAGTCAAGCCAGCTCGATCTCTAACCGAGCCGGCTCGATGGAGGTGAACAAAATAGGATGGAATTTTCTATTTGGACTCAAATTATGAATCTAAGGGATCTATGGAAGTTGCATGTGGACCACAGAATCCAGTAGCCATGGAGGGTTGCGATCATGATTTGAAGATCAAAAAATATTCCAAGACTCCATCAAGAACATGTTCGACTCATATTAGGAGAATGAGCCCTATTAGGACTCCTGTGAATTGCTGAGAAGAAGATTCTCATCCTATTTAAAGGGTTGAGGTGCTATAGAGCATAAAAGTAGTGTGTGTGGTGTGAGAGGCACTAGAGAGGCTCAAGCTACCCTTGAGAGGAGTTTGGTAGAGCGTTGAGTACGTGCAGTCTGTGAGAGAGAGAATCAACAAGTACATAGCATCCAGCAAGGACACTGTGAGGGTAGAGCATCTTATAGCTTTTGAGGGTCTCCTTGAAATTCTTAAAGAGCTTTCATGAGGATAGCTTCTAGTTGAGAGAGATTTAAATACGGTAAGTTGAGAGTGGGTGTTCTCCTCTTATACCTATTTTTCTCTTTCATAGTGAAGTTTTGTATACCCATGGAGGCGAGCCTTTAGGCTAATCTATGTACTTGATTATTTTTTTATTTTATTTTTTTCTTCTTTCTACCATAATAATTTGATACTAGATTCTTAATAAGTGGTATTAGAGTAGCTAATATCCCAACAAGACTCGTAGGTGGTCATCCACCTTCATGCTAATATAGGTCAACCAATGCGAGAGAGACAAGTTGGAAACCCAAACGTCCTGGCTCACATCAACAGAAGTTCCATCTCTAATTAGCCATCTAATCTAGGCTATCACTATTGGGACATGGATACAAATCTTCCTCCAGATGGAGCAGCCATGATCAATCCGAATATGGGACCCATGACTTCATGCCTCATACCGAGCCCTCATTATCTTGCTCCATAAACAGTCAGGTTGAGTGAGAAATCTAGCAACATATTTGGCAATCATAGCCTTCCTCTTAACCAATAAGGACTGCATCCCTAGGCCCCCATCATGCACAGGCTGGTAGACCACCTCCCAAAAAAGTAGGTGAAGCCCATGACTGCCCTATCTAGAGTCCCATAGAAAATTTCAAAATTGCTGCTCTAGACCCCTAAGACAAGAGCATAGCACGATAGTATTCGCAGGGAGGTAGACTAGAATGGAACTTAGGACTAATCTCATTAGGGTACTCCTATCTATCATGGAGAGGGCGTTGGCTTGTCAGCTCTCGAGGCGATCCCGGATCCATTGCTTCATGAACCTACAATCAGCCCTCCAAAGTCTCCACCCCATGATAGGAACCTCTAGATAGGTCAAGGTCTTGATCTGCTCATGGATCCCCAACCTATCCCCAAATGGCCTACTTCACCTAGACTTTTATCTTGGGGCTAAAGATGATCATAGACTTTTACAAATTCATGAGCTATCCAGAAGCCTGACAATAGGCCTCAACAATAGTCGTAAAGCACCTCGCATTCTGAACCGAGGTCCAACCAATGAGCAAACAGTTATCTGCAAAAAGAAGGTGCTAGAGTGGCTGAATCCTAGGGGCAAGCTGGTAGTGTTCCAGCTCTGTCCTGAATTGCGATCCTAAGAGCATGAGATAGAGCATTAGCATAAAATAAATAGATAGAGGAAGAAAAGGCACCCTTAGCAAAGTCCATCCATCGAGTGAAAGAAGTCCATCAGGGTGCCATTGATCAGGATGGCAAAGCTCAGAGTCTCCACACAATCTATGATCCAGTCAATCCATATATCCTGGAAGTCAAACTTATGGAGTGTCTGATGTTAGAAATTACCAGCTTATCCTATCGTAAGCCTGATCTATGTCTAGCTTGATCACCATTAGGCTCCAACGATTGGGGGCACTCTGCAGATCATGCATAAATTCCCAGGTGAGCAAGATATGATCGGTAATGCAATGGCCACTAATAAAAGCATCCTATTCTAGGCTAATCAAGTAAGGAATCACCGGCTTCAGTCATCCAACCAAGATCCTTGCACACACTTAATTTATAGAGAGTGGTGCAAAGGCTGATTGGCCTAAAGTACCCTGAGGCCGATGCATTAGGTCTTTTTGGGATGAGGGCAATCAGCATCTTCTTTCACTCCACCAAAATATCTCTAGATTCAAAGGCCATCTACACCGCCTCAACCACCTCTCCATGATGATCGGCTAGTATCGATGGAAAAAGAGAGGGGGGAATCCATCCATTCTTGGGGCTTTGTCCTCCTTAAGAGACTAAAGGGTTTCCTAGACTTCCTCAGCAAACATTAGATGAGTCAAGACCTCATTCTTCTTATCAAAGATGTTGCATGCAGGCTCGGACACCCATAGCACATTAGCATGGCATACTCCTATTCAAATCAGAGTTTGAAACCAAACTTATCCTAAGGAGGATAGATGGGGCGATTCAGGTGAGATCTAATGTAGATCTAACTTTCTATTCACTCATGGGATCCGGATGGTCTAGGGGGACCACCATGGCTCCTCTCTTCTCGAGAATCTATACATCCCTTATCAGTGTATGGATAGCTATCTCTCAAGCACAGGTTTAGGTTCGGTCTCAATAGGAAAATGGGGCATCTAACAATGCATCCCTGCCCAAGGGAGCAATCCAGCATGATCTAAAGAACTATAGAATCTGGCCCCTGACCTCATCCCTATCCTCCACCACTCTACTATCATTCTCCCTCGGCTACTTGATGTGATTGGTAGACCTCCAAATCATCATCGATTGATGAAAGCATATGATGTTCCAGTCGCCCTTCTTGATCCACTACATCCTAGACTTTTACCTCCACAGCATCTCCTATCGGCTTAACAAAGAGTGATGCATGGAGAGTTTGTGTCAAAGCTACCTCAGGTCAGGCTCATAGAGGCCTCCCTCCCGATCCTCTCTCCTCCAGGGCTCTACAATATCCATCTTCAACCTCTCGATCCACTTAAAGATATCACCAACCTTAAGACAGTTCCATAGGATAAGCCTACCTCTCGCCAACTTAAGCCTCCTAGTCACCCAGTATCTCATATCACCACGAACCGACATCCTCCAAACCTTCCTAATCAGGTCTCACAATCTCAGATAGAATGTCCAACTTCTCAAACCTGAATAGAGCCATGGGCAAGCACTGGCCATTGGTGGTGATGAGAACGAGTAGTGGTCCAAAGCATTATTCGAAAGTTGCTGCAACTGGTGCCAAGGAAAAAGCTAGAAACAATCAACGATGGCAAGCTTCTAATCAATCCTCTCCCAAACCTTGGCTATCTCTAGCTTATTGTTATAGTAGGTGAATCTAGATCTAGTGTAGTCAAAGTGAATAAGGCCCAAGTCATCGATGAACTTTCTAAACTCTTTAGAGTTAATACTGTTAGCATACTGCCTACCGCCCATCTTCTCATTGGATCCCACAGTATAATTGAAGTCTTAGGCAACAAGAGAAGCCAGGCCCTATGCCACCATCATGAAGATCTCAAACCAAAGTACCCTCTGCTTCTTGTACTCAATGCTTAAGTATACTCCCGATAGAAGTCAAGAGCCTCTGATATGCTCCAAGATGATTAATGCCACCTACTGCTCAACCTATAGAATGCATCCACCTTGACCAAGCCATGATGCCACAATACTATTATCCCTTGGACAGATCCCCTGGACTCCACTGCATAGGTGCTCCATGCCAAGGGGATCCATCTCCTAGCTTAGGCTAGGCTCACCCCGAAAGATGGGTCTCAAGCATGACACAGATATCTAGGTAGAGCTACTAGATGATTCTATCGAACGTCATCTGGAATGAACGCTTTTCCACCCACAGGTGTTCCAAATCAATAGCCTCATTAAGACAACTAGCAGGGAAGAGGATCTACACCAATACCCCCCCTCAACCTGAATGTCAACCTCCATGAAGGAAAAATCCTAATTTTTTGGGTCAGATTCGTTCAGATTTAATTGGATCAAGAGAGATATTTCAAAAATTTCTCTCATGTATCTAGATCAGATCTGAGATATTTCAGATCTAATTTTATTGATCTAATAAATAAAAATAAAAATAAATTAAATCTAATTTAATTTATACCTTGATGTTGGATAATTAGATTATCCTTTGATGATCCTACTGATTGCCTGAGATTCTGGATCTAGCCATGCAAGCACCTGACCTCTACCGGTATCCACTCAGACTGGATCTGGAGATCTTTTTCTTCTTTATCATCTCCAAATATTAGATCTGAATCTAATTTGGAGGATCTTCAAAACTTCTTTCAAAGATCTATTGTCCTCTCTACAGCAGTGCTGCCTTATTCTTTTCTCGTCAGCATTTTCTTGCCTGGATCGCACCAAATTGGAGCCCAACTTGCCTTGGGCGTGGAGAGGAGAGAGAGGACCAGAGGATGGCGTGGAGGAGGGAGAGGGGTAGCCTTGGGGCATGGCTAGGAGAGAACTTTTTTTAAAGTTGGGTGCAGACAAGGTTTATATAGACCCTATTGCGCCATGCAGTGCCACATCATCCCGATCAATCACGTTGCTTCATGCAATCAGATCTAAATCTGATTCGTGGGATGACATCACCTGATCCAATTAGATGAGAGCCCCTCTAATTCATTCTTAGATGGCACCTAAGACTGGTCAAAGTCTATAGTTATGGGCCACCTAAGTAGAAACCAAAATGCAACCTGGAGTCCCATTCGTATGGGACTCCGACGTCCCTATCCATGGGTGCATGCCTCCCTAGGCGTGCGCCCCCTTCTTTCCAAAATCTAGCAAGGGGATAAACCCCTATCTACTCTCCAATAGGTGCATGATACATGGGCAGATGTCTAAGTGTCAAAGGTCAACGTTTGACCAAAGTCAAAGGATAAGAATTAGCAGATGATAGAAAATGGCAGGTGTCATCTCAAATTTATCTTATAAATTAAGACAACCCTTTTCTGATCTAGACAAGCTCCAGTCAAATCAAATAAAGGTACCTGAGTGAGCACAAACTCATTTGGCTTAGTCGAGATAACTTTTAATGATAATATAAGGAGAACGTTAGGTTCAATCGTGTGCTAGCACGATTTCCTTGAACCTAATTGAATCTAATTCAAATCAATAGAACTGGGTTAGTCCAATTGATGATATCTAGATCTAAATTCTTGTTTGTGTGATCCAGTTAGGTTTAGTTCTATATGATAATAAGATATATCATGATCTCCATCATCGACATCATCAAAACTCCTTTCGATGGATCAAAACTCTTCTGATTTAGATAATCAGAATGATCGATCATCCAAATCATTCTAATTGCTCCCAAAATCCACCAGTGACACCTAGTAGTATATGGTGGCAATCCATCAAAACTGAAAATGAACCTCTTGGTGCAGCTACTTGTGTGATTAAGTTTTTCTATCTTGAGTCCTGATCAAATTAGGGTTAAGGTAAACTCGTCAAACCCAAATTTCTATCATATGATTTAATCATTCGATTCAAGTCTGATGTGAAAACCTTAATAGAAATTCTTTCTATTATTTCACTTTGCCATGGCCATGGGCTTATGGACTTGATTCTCATGATCATCATAGGAGTGCTCCTCATCTACCGAGGTGGATAGATTCTCTCTTGGTGCAATCCAATTCCTACAATGAACATGCTATAGCCAACATACATCTTAGGATTCTAAATGGCTAGGAGACCGAGTCATGGTGTAATCAAACTATAACACCCTTAAGGTGAACTACAATGCACCTAAGGTCAAAGAACCAGACACACCACTACAGCTTCGAGTCAGTCATTGATGAGAAGGTAGACTTCCTTATGACTGCTCGAGGTGGTCACGCTCAGTGTCCTCGTTCTCTAATGAGTATCTGTACTCTCGCTCTGGTGTCTCTACATCGTAGACTCAAGACTCATTTACTATGAAGAAGCGATTGTACACCAACATTTCGGATCAATCATCATCCTTATGATGATCCTACGATCAGAAGTATTTTATGAGTTAATAATGAAAATTCTTATCTAAAATTTTCAACTCTTGAAAATAAGAATTATCATTACCATTAACTCAAGGGATGTATCATAGATACTAAATACACATTTGTGATAGAAAATAATCTATTTTATTATTTATAGTCAAAATTATAATTTTTTTCCTCGAAGTGTATTACAAGTGTCAGCTAATTCTAGCTTTTAGGGCGCACATATCTAACACTCCACCCCTACTGCCATCACATCGCTAACAAACTCTCCTCTTCTCCCTGGATATCCTACCTCAATCAAACCATTGCCTTGCCATCATCCATGACCAGGACTTCCATCGAGGGGTCCATATGCACCAAGTCGCTCTCCATCATGGGCACCAGCCCCTACCTAGAACTCCTTATTACCGAGGGGCATCAAGGTCAGTCACCAGTACATCTATCTAAAGAGTGGCTATTTGCCCTTCCCCTAAGGTCTTGACTAAGAAATGGAAGACCCCAAGGCCTTCAAAGGTAGCTGATGAGTCCATCTAGGCCTCTAGGCAAGCTAGGGCCTTACCCTTGGCCCAATTCAGCTTTCTCCTATCCACTAGGCTTCATAGGTACCTGGCCCACATCAAATTCACTGGGCCAGGCATGCTTGGGCTGGCCTGAGCCCATCCCCACTGATTCTGCTGCTTTGGTCCATAGCCTAGAGGGCCCAATAGCCCTAGTGCCCACAAACGAGCATTCCCCTGTCCCAGCCCAGTGCCAACAGGCCAAACTTTTTGGTGGGCCGGATCGCACATTGTCTCACACCTACACCAATCTCCCTTCTATCTTTTGCATAAATCTTTGTGCCCCTACCTCCGATCCAGCCATTGATCTGGGCATGGGCTAGAGGGGTGATCGCCACCGTGTGATCTTGGCTAGTTTGATCTAGCCATCAGATCTAGTTAGTAGGTCGACTCGATCCAAGCTATCCTAAGTTGGCTCCTTTCCTAGTCAGCTCCACCTAGGTTCCAACGCAGGGGCTCGAGTTGACTCAGCCCCTTTCTTCCTCAAATTACCCGTCACCTTTGGCCTAGGTAGCCATTATCAGTTGGCCACCAGCATTGGCCCCAAGTGTGACCCATTGTTCGCTCGCACCTTCTCTCCTCTAGCTTGGACCATGTTCTCCGAGAGAAGGCCAGCCATCGAACTCCCCTCTCCCCCTCCTGCTAGACATGCTACCACCATAGAGTGTAAGCAGCCACATTGGAGACAGATGCCGTCAAGGTTCTCATACATGAACTTTTGCCAAAAGGGGCCATCCAATCCATTGATGAACAACCCGGCTCTCAATGGCTGGGAGAGATCAATCTTCACATAATCCTAGGTGAAGCCAAGCCTTCTCCACTCTACCATGCATTCATCCACCAATGCCAATTCGCCGGCCAGGCTGATAATGCTCTGGATCACTACCTCCCCTAATAGCTCCCTCCAAAGGAAAAAATCTCGATCGCCAAGGCTCCACCACCAATGCTTATCTATCGACCACCCAGGGTCGGTCGAGGATCAAGTCCTTCTCCCTAACTTGCATGAACTGGAATAGAAGGTGGCCTTGCTCCAAGCTATAGCCCACCACCACCTCTTTCAGGCCTGCTCACTGCTGAAACTCCCTAACCATTGCCACCACCGCCACCTTCTAGCCAAGGCTCCTTGCCATCACTAGCGAGGCTGCCCACCCCTCAGTATTTGCACACCAACTGGCATCACCTCGCTCTAATACCAATTGTAAGCACACCAACCGGCATCACCTCGCTCTGATGCCAATTGATGTTCCATGATATCGCTCGAACGTCAATCATCCTTGGCATCACAAGCCCCAATACCATATTATGGAAGCTCATGATCTTTAGCATGGACCTAAAAAAACCTGTGATGTTCTTTATGGGTAGCAAACCATCAATCCTCCACCTGGATCTATGATCGGATGCCTCCCTCTTTGGGCTTAAGGGAGATGCCCCCTTCTCTAGGGCTTCTTCAAGAACCCTAGGGTGGAAACTCTAGAGAGAAGAGAAGAAGAGAGTTGAGGGAGAAAAGGTCTGTATTGATTCTAACCTTGAAAATCCTAATACAACCTATGTATGTATACATAGCCATTAGGCCCGATCAAAAAACTTTTCGACTAACCCAATACATGAAAGTACTCATCGAGTCCATGTACACCCATGTCTCCCATGCTCTCATCCTCTAGATTTAGATCTGACCCATACATAAGTTAGTCCCCTTAAGACCTCTCAAACCAGGTCTTAAGACCCCTAGGATCAACCTAGACCCTAGCCCAAAATAGACCCTCGCATAACTCTGTCCGCGCACTGAGCCAACTCAGTCTTAGAACTGAGCCGACTAAGTTCCACTAGTTCTATGCCATGCCAACAGTTTCGAACATGTAGCTCTATTTTTTCTATGCTCTGAGACTTAGCCGACCTAATTTTGGACTGAGCTGGCTAACTTGTAGAAAATCTTCTTTCTACAATCTTGATTTCTTAGCTTTGGTTTCTTACTTCATCTAATGTTCTCAATCTCCGAAGCACCAACCAAGCTCCTGAAATCTTTGGAGCCAACATCCTGACTCCTCCCATGGCCTTCCAAGGCTTGGGAGCACCATAAATCCTCACAATCTCCATCTTGGTCCTTCCAAGCCTTGGCAAATCTCTCAGCAATGCCCTCCTGCACAATCCTACTATCCTTATGCACTCGACAGCATCTGTGCAAATATTGCCTCCGCCAATCCTCTTTAGTTGTTATGCATCCTTGAGCTCTTTAGGATGACCGCTTCCACCGCTGAAGACCTATGCTTGCTTCTTGGCACTACCCTGAAATTGTAGGATCCCTTCTGCTTAGCAGTTGCACACTTTCCCTAAACTTTTTTAGAGAATCTACAGCATTTCTGCATCAGCACATGCTGTACCACCTGACACAATCTCCTCAGAGCTACGCCTATCCACCTACACATGCTGCTCCACCTGAAACTATGGATCACTAGTGCTCTGAACTAATACCAAATTTTCTCTCCATTTATGAAGCCACTACTGCGGAGCTCCACCTATATCCGAAGTTCATCTGATGCCACAGAAGTCGACTCTATCATCAAGTCCCTCGAGGCCAACCACTCAATACTGCACTGCTGAGCCTGTCGCTGCACCTCGAACACCGTCGCTGCCACTTCGAGCCCTCCGCACTCTATGACCCTCTTCGAAGTTGTCTCGGATACCTCTGTAACCCACGGGCACCTCCGAAATCTAAGAGCTCATCTAACTCTTCTGAATCCAGTGATTGAACCCTAGAAAATTCCATCCTAGTCCTTCTCTTCTACCGCTACACCAGCCATTGCTTTAGTTGCGCCTGGAGAACCATCCTCCACTTGAACCATGACTCTTCCTGATGCTCCTATAGAAGAAACCTGATCCATGATACTTCCGACTGCCTGAGACCTTTCGACGCTCTCTGAGACTTCTTGGCTCTTCCTGAGACCTACTCTCGATCTCCCTAAGAAGCCCCTGACTCCATCTGCTGAGATACACTCCTCGACTGCTGCACCGTCGAACCTCTCTCAGCTCTTGTGCCTCTAGGATAGCACTCTTGCAGTACTCTAGTGCTCCTTGACTCATCTCTATGCTACTCTACAATCGTCCAGCCCTGACCTACTGGATCTCTATGGATCATCCATCTCCATCACTCCCAAGGCTTCGCAAATTCATGCTCTGATCGAACCGCTGAATACATCTCTAACTACTTCCCACCTTCCAGGCACCGAAGGACGTATAGTCACTTCTTCAGCCTTTCTTCGACCATTATCTCTTGGAAAACCTCTCTTCAACAGTCCTACACTGCCCATCTGTCTAGAGAATCATGATGCTCTCTACTGAGATACCTCCCTCGATTGCTGCATCATCGAGCCTCTCTCAGCTCTGCATCTTCAGAAAAGTACTACTACAGCACTCCAGCACTCCCTACCTATCATATAACCATCATACACCTCAGCCTTTCCATCAAGATCGATCAGCAAATCATGCACCAAATTCTTTCACCCCAAAAAAATTTCTTTCCATTAATCCTCTCAACCTCCACCTTCAACTTGCTACTCGCGGTTGGCCAAACCACAGCAATAACAAGATAAATTTGGGATATACCGTAGAATCCTTGTGCAGATTTTTGATTTTATCTTATACGATTTCTTCTTTTCTTTCATGCACTATCAGGCTCTGAAACCCGACTTCTTCCATACACCATCAGGCTCTAAAACCTGGCTCCTTCCATGCACCATCAGACTCTAAAACCTGGCTCTGATACCAATTGAAAGCACACCAACTAGCATCACCTCGCTTTGATACCAATTGTAAGTACACCAACTAGCATCACCTCGCTTTGATGTCAATTGATGTTCCATGATATTGCTCGAATGCCAATCATCTTTAGCATCACAAGCCTCGATACCATGTTGCAAAAGCTCCTGATCTTTAGCATTGATCTAAAAAAACTTGTGACGTTCTCTATGGGCAGCAAACCATCGATCCTCCATCTAGATCTATGATGGGGTGCCTCCCTCCTTGGATTTGAGGGAGATGCCCCCCTTCTCTTGGGCTTCTTCAAGAATCCTAGGGTAGCAACTCTAGAGAGAAGAGAAGAAGAGAGTTGAGGGACAAAAGGTCTGTATTGATTCCAACCTTGAAAACCCTAATACAACCTATGTACTTATACATAGCCATTAGGCCCGACCAAAAAACTTTTCGGCTAACCCAATACATGAAAGCACTCACCAAGCCCATGTACACCCATGTCTCCCATGCTCTCATCCTCTGGATCTAGACCCGATTCATACATGAGTTAGCCTCCTTAAGACCTCTCAAACCAGGCCTTAAGACCCTTGGGATCAACCTAGATCCTAGTCCAAAATAAATCCTCACATAACTCTGCTCACGCACTGAGCCAACTCAGTCTCAGAACTGAGCCGACTAAGTTTCACTAGGTCAGCTTAGTCTAAAACTGAGCCAGCCCAGTTCTGTGCCGTGCCAGCAGTCCTAAACGTGCAGCTCTCTATTTTGCCTATGCTCTGAGACTTAGCCGATCCAATTTTAGACTGAACCAGCTAATCAATAGAAAATCTTCTTTCTACAGTCTTGATTCTTCGACTTTGGTTCTTTGCTTCACGTTGTCTCCCTGATCTCCGAAGCACCAACCAAGCCCCTGGAATCTTCGGAGCCAATACCCTGACTCCTCTTGTAGCCTTCCAAGGCTTGGGAGCACCATAAATCCTCACAAGTGTGATCCATTATTCGCTCGCACCTTCTCTCCTTTAGCTCGGACTATGTTCTTCGAGAGAATGCCAGCTGTCGAACTCCCCTCTCCCCCTCCTGCTAGACATGCTACGGCCAGAGAGTGTAAGCAGGTACATTGGAGACAGATGCCGTCAAGGTTCTCATACATGAACCTTTGCCAAAGGAGGCCATCCAATCCATTGATGAACAACCCCACTCTCAATGGCTGGGAGAGATCAATCTTCACATAAGCCTAGGTGAAGCCAAGCCTTCTCCACTCTACCAGGCATTCATCCACCAACGCTAATTCGCCGACCAGGCTGATGATGCTCTGGATCACTACCTCCCCCTAGAGCTCCATCGAGAACCGCAGCAATCAAACCTATACTAAGGTTGGCTAATAGCTCCCTCCAAAGGAAAAATCATGATTGCCAAGGCTCCACCACCAGTGCTTAGCTATCGACCACCCAAGGCCGACCGAGGATCAAGTCCTACTCCCTAACCTGCATGAATTGGAATAGAAGGTGGCCCTACTCCAAGCTATAGCCCACCACCACCTCTTTTAGGCCTACTCACTGTTGAAACTCCCTAACCATCACCACCACCGCCACCTTCTGGCTGAGGCTCCTTGCCATCACTAGCGAGGCCGCCCACCCCTTAGTATCCACCCTTACTTCCTCCTCCAGTAGCTGAACAATCTTCAGGAACCACTGATAAGTACCATAAATTTATCTATAAAAGTATCAATTTATCAATTAATTTATATTTATTTTTAAAAATTAATAATTAATTGATATATATTTTTAAGAAATTTATATTTTTATTTATTAAAAAATTAATTAAAAATAATAAAAATAAAAAAATAAAATATTATTATCAATGGAAAGAGTTTAATTTTTTTATTACAACGAAATAAGTTTCGAGCAAAACGGAGAAGATATGAATTTCTAAAGAAATAAAATAAATAAAAATTAAATAAAAAATAACATACGGCTCAGCCGGCTCAAGCTGTTGCGCCATATCAGCCAATGCATCCAAACGTGCTGAGCCAAGCCGACAAAGCCAGTGCGCCAAGCCAACCATGCTAGCCGACTCAGCTGCAGAAGCCGTCAGTCGGTCCACGATCCAAGTGTGGACCGCCAGCTCAACAGAAATTGATGAATCATGGAGCGACATATGGTGGACCTAAACCCTTAAAGGGTTTACAGAAAATCTATCACAGCTCATAGGGCATTTTGGACTTTTCACTTGGTGATAGGAGGCACTGATTCATTACGGTGTGCGGTGCAACTGGTCCATGTGGTCTATGGAAACAGTAAAGGCACGATCGGATGGATCCGATTGATTGCAGTCAAGATTGAATGGTGGAAAAATTTTTTTACTTAGATTCAACTTCAGACTTCACGCGGATCACCATCGGATGGCAGTGCTCACATCTGACTCAGATCCAACGGTCCATAATGCTCCTGGCGGTGATCAGGACTCCCAACGTGCAATCAACGGCTAGATTTTCTCCATCAATGTGCGATCAACGACTAAAATTTATTCCAACCTAATCTGGGTCGATACACATCCAATTTTGATGATTTTTAATCCATTGGATTCCTATTGAAGGGCTAGATTTCACCAGACTTCACTAGATTCATCTTAAAGCTATTTTAATCCAAATTTTACTCGAATTTCTTTCTATTTGATGATCAAAAAGACTCTTTGTCCCACATTACCTAGAAGAAAATCCTCCACTTCTAGCTTTATAAATAAGACCCCAGGCTTCTAGAATTCATAATCTTCGATCAAGGTGAGCTTTGGTATAGGATAAAGTCAGACTTTGGATTAGAGGCTGCTTCAAAGCAACGAATACCGAGAAGAAGAGCTTGGCTTCTACACCATCTTTCTGCTGATGTCGATCCAAGATTAGAGATCAGCCTATTTTAATTTTTTTTTAAATTTTATGTATTTAAATTATGAATCTTTTAATTAATATAATATTTATTTTTATGCTCTTTATTTTTATAATAATTTAATTTCTATACTTTAATTATTGCTCTTTATTTTTATGCAAGTAGATGCTAAAATCTAACTAGTAGATCTTAGTACCAAGTTTACTTTTCTATATAATTTAATTTTTGCTTTGCAATTTTAATTTCCAACTTCAAACTCTATCTTCAAATCCTTTTCTTTTCCTTTTATAAAATCAAAGATTTCAAATCTAAAATACTATCTTCCCTATAGATTCGATCCGACTCACTGCTTTCTATCTTTTTTTAATTTATTTAAGATGTCGAATTAAACTGATAAATACGGTGTTTTAATGACAACATCCCGCTCTTTTCAAATTTTTGGCACCATTATCGGGGAAGATACGGACATTAAATTTTTGATCTTTTTAATTTTTCTATAAGTAAATTATAAGTAAAATTTTTATTTTCTTATGAATATTTCTTGCTAACCTTTTTTTTTATTTATTTTGCAGCCTAAAAAGAGGTTAAAGAACAAAAAAAACCAGTGCAAGGAACAAATCATTCAGTTTTGCTTGGTGAGATCAATCCTAACCATAGTCCTCTTTTCTTTTTATTTATTTTATTTATTTATTTATTTTATTTTTAAATTAATTTAAAAAAATATCTATTTAAACCTAATTAAAAGCTTCATGATAAGATTAGAAATCCTAACTATTTAGAGTATGCATCATATTAGTTTTATTTTTATTTTTTCTAGTAATTGCTTGAGGCAAGGTAAATCTTTCAGAATTTAATTAGTTGCATGAATCTAATTTAAATTGCATAGAATCCCTTGTCTGAAATTTTTTTTTTGCATATCATATTAAATCAAATTAAAGGTAACATCCAATTAAACAAGATAAGGTAGAAATTTGATCATCCTTCCTTGGCCTACAAACAACCAACCAGCATCCTGCATTGATCTAAGCCTTTAATTTTAAAATCAATTAGACATCAACCCTAGGAGCTCGAGCTCAATAGGACAAGGAATCCTAAGAATTGAACTAGATTAGGATTAGTCAATTTAACTAGTATCTAGAAAAGTGGTTCAGGGATGACTAGATCTAAAGGAAGGTGGTTACTTAATTGATTCCATTCGCTTACCTGGTCAAGTACAATAAATATCTAAGACAAATAACGGGAGGACTTCCATCGATCTTATACTTACCTGGCCAGTTGATTGGCTAATCCTATACTTGAAAGGCTCGAGGATAACCTTGGCAGTTAGGAGCTGTCTGGATCTAGAATAACTCTTAGTTAGGATTGATTAACTAACTTGATTGCTAACCAACATTATCACTAATTAAAACTAATTCTTCTCTCTCTTCTTAGCTCTAGGACTCCTTAGAATCTCTTCTTTAGAACTTCTATTTCTTTCTTATTTTTTTCTCTTTAAAAATAAATTAAAAATTAAATTAAAAATTAAATTAAATTAAATTAAACTAACTAAAAATATTAAAAATAATAATTAAATTAAATTAAATTAAAAATAATAATTAAAATAATTAAAATAATTTATAAAAAAATAATTTTTAAAAAAATAATAATATAATAAAATAATAAAATAATAAATATAAAAAATTCTAAAAAAAATTAAAAAATTTTGAACCATACATTAGGGTTACACTAATACATGTATGATAGGAAATCATTTTTTCTGATTTAGTTGAACTTAATTGAATGGTTAATTCATATTAAACTTGATAATCAAATGGCTGATCTGAACCTAATAGTCCAAAAATTAGATAAAGTTGATCTTCTTGCCCAAAAATTAGATCAACTTCTAACCCTAGGTCAATAATTTTCTACATAATTCACATCACCTTCTAATTACCAAGAGTTTTGTTCTATTTGTGCAAACCCAACCCATCATGTGAATGAATATCCTATTGCTGCATAGTTTTCATATTTTATCCAAGAATAAGTTTAAGTTGCTTAAAGTTACTCCAAATTGATTAATGACCCATTTTCAAATTCATATAACTTTGGCTGAAGAAACCATCCTAATTTTTCTTAAAAATCATAATAGACTTAGGCTCAGACCAAAACTCCATCAGTGCAAAATTATCAGAATAGACCTCAATACTAGAACTATGCTTATAACAGAGGTCAGCCTAGTCAGCCTTTCCAGCCATCATATTATAATCAGCCCTCATACCCACCTCCTTAATAGATTAATCTAGCTAATGAAAGATTTAACCAACTTTAATAATTAATTTTGAATCAACAACAATCGATCTTGACTCAACAAGAATCTATCGCTAAGCTAGAAGCTCAAATAAAATAATTAGTTGAGTCTAACATGAGGAGAGAACTAGATCAACTATCGAGCTTACCAATTTCAAACAATCCACCTAATGTCCACCAACTACCTGGATCAAGTTATCAATTTAATGTCTCACTTAAGAATTTTCAATTTAAGAATATCAAAATAATTCTTGAACTTAAAAGCTATAGGATTCTTATGGACCCATACTAAGATTAGGTGAGAGAGGCTAGTACTAATGCTAGCCAAAATAAAAATTTAGAGAAATATGTTAGTACTGAGACTAACCACATAGAAAAATCTGAGCCAAAAATTAGTACTGATGCTAGTTCCAATTTAAATGAGATAGACATAGAAAAAAAGAGAATAGATGATTTACCTAAAATTTATAAACCTAATATCCTGTTCCCTTCAACCCTAGAAGTCGGTTCTTCTTACAAAAATCAAGAGGCATGTAATGAAGTGTCAATGAAGTTGTTTAAGTAAGATCACATTAATTTACCTCCAAAATTAAAATCACCTTTAGTCATCCTTCTAGGATCCATTGAATCAAACTTAACTCCTAATACAAAAATTTAATTCATGAGCATTTTAGAAGAATAAATAGGAAAAATTCTTGATAAACATGGGTCTGAGAATGGGGTCACAAATTATATTTTTCTAATTATTAATAATTATATCAATAAAGAGATCATAAACTATCTTCCTGAGATTGGCAATCCAAAATTATTGAAATTTGTCAATCCAATATTTAACATAGGATAGTTAAGCTACATTGTGTCTGGCTAAAGATGGTAAACTTAGCGCTTGTTACGAGACAACCTAATATTTAGTTTTTTTGCATCTAATTTTTAGTTTATTTTCTTCTTAGGATAATTTGAATAAGTTGGAGGGAGAGCCTAAATTTTTAAAGGCATGTGCTGGACCATATACATTGAAATAGGTGTATTCTTTCATGTTCTTTATTCTATCCTTTATTTTTCTTTTCCATTGAGGATAATATCGATTAAGTTGGAGGGAAGAATAATAAAATTTTAAAAAAAATTTTAAGTCCTCAAAAAAGTTAGTATTTAGTATTTAGACATTCGATTATGCTTAAGAATCAAATTAAACTAAGCATTTTTTTAAAAAAATTGATGTACAGATCAGAGAATTTATGAGATATTGAGGGATCAAGTATTAAGAAAATTCAATAAAGAGTTAAGTCTAGAACATAAAAAAAATTTTCTTGGAGCATTTCTAATTTTTTCTACTAGCATCAAAGAAGAGTCTATTTTTTATGGGCTTGTGTAGGGTAACTATACATTTTTTTATATAAAAATTTAAATAAAATAGTTTCTAAGTACTTCTCATTGAGTAACCGAATCTCTTTGTCTAAGTAAGCATTGAGTTTCGCATCAAAAGATGGGAAGGACAAAGAAACTCATTGTAAAGCTAGTCTTAACTCATAGCCTATTTGATTCGAGCTAGTAAGCTCGAGGGGTATTCCATACCTAGTGCCCTAAAGCCAACTGATTTGAAAGTCATTGACCCAAGACTCATTACATAGATCAAATAGAAAGCTTAAGAGGTTAAGAAACTCAATAGTTGTACAATATTAAAAAAATAAAAAAAATAAAAAAAATATTAATTTTCCACCGAGTAATCGAGTTTCGTTGCCTAAGTAAGTAATGATATTCATATAAAAAAAGTGGATAATATAAAAATAAAATCAATAAATAAAGGATGAAAGTAGCAATACACTTATCTATATGAAAGTTTAGATAAATCAGAGATAAAAGTGGGATAATTTAGAAAAAATTTAGAAAAATTTAATACTTTTTACTTAATTTTTTTATTGATAAGTATTAATATTTCAATGATATACCTCACTTATACTCTACTGAATATCAATGGCCATTTTGAAAACTGCTTAGCTAAAATTCGAAACTCTAAAGTTAAAAGATATTTAAAATTAAATTCTTTCTTTACTCGAGGATGAGCAAAGCTTAAGTTGGAGGATGTGATAAGTACCATAAATTTATCTATAAAAGTATCAATTTATCAATTAATTTATATTTATTTTTAAGAATTAATAATTAATTGATACATATTTTTAAGAAATTCATATTTTTATTTATTAAAAAATAATAAAAATAAAAAAATAAAATTTTATTATCAATGGAAAGAGCTTTTTTTTTTATCTTAATAAAATAAGTTTCGAGCAAAACGAAGCTAAAATGGAGAAGATATGAATTTCTAAAGAAATAAAATAAATAAAAATTAAATGAAAAATAACATATGGCTCAGCCGACTCAAGCCGCCATGCCATATTAGACGACGCATCGATATACGCCAAGCTAAGTCAATAAAGCCAGCGCGCCAAGCCAACCATGCTAGCTGACTCAGCCATGGAAGCCGTCAGTCAGTCCACAATGTAGGCGTGGACCGCCAGCTCAGCAGAAACCGATGAATCATGGAGCGACATGTGGTGGACCTAGACCCTTAAAGGGTTTATAGAAAATCTATCACGGCTCATAGGGCATTTTGGACTTTTCACTCGATGATAGGAGGTGCTGATTTGTTGCAGTGTGCGGTACAGCCAGTCCATGCGGTCTATGGGAACAGTAAAGGCACGATCGAACGGATCTAATTGATTGCGATTAAGATCGAATGGTGGAGAAAATTTTCTATTTTGATTCAACATCAGACTTCACGCGGATCACCATCGAACGACAGCGCTCACATCTGACTCAGATCCAACAGTCTAGAATGCTTCCGACGGTGATCAGGACTCCCAACGCACGATCAGCGATCAAATTTTCTCCATCAATGTGCGATCAACGATCAGAATTTAATCCGACCTAATTTGGGTCGATACACATCCAATTTTGATGATTTTTGGTTCATTGAATTCCTATTAAATGGCTAGATTTCATCAAACTTCACTAGATTCATCTTAAAGCTATTTTAATCCAAATTTTACTCGAATTTCTTCTTATTTTGATGATCAAAAAGGCTTTTTGTCCCACATTGCCTAGAAGAAAATCCTCCACTCCTCATAGCTTTATAAATAAGACCCCAGGCTTTCAGAATTCATAATCTTCGATCAAGGTGAAGCTTTGGTATAGGATAGAGCCAGGCTTTGGATTAGAGACTGCTTCAAAGCAACGGATGCCGAGAAGAAGAGCTGGGCTTCCACACCATCCTTCTATCGATGCCGATCCAAGATCAGAGATCAGCCTATTTTAATTTTTTTTATCTTTTTTTAAATTTTATATATTTAAATTATAAACTTTTTAAGTAATATAATATTTATTTTTATGCTTTTTAATTTCATGCTCTTTATTTTTATTATAATTTAATTTTTATACTTTAATTATTGCTCTTTATTTTTATGCAAGTAGATGCTAAGATCTAACTAGTAGATCTTAGTACCAAGTTTACTTTTCTGCATAATTTAATTTCTGCTTCACAATTTTAATTTCCGACTTCAAACTCTATCTTCAATTTTTTTTCTTTTTTTTTATAAATTCAAAGATTTTAAATCTAAAATACTACCTTCCCTATGGATTCGACCCGACTCACTGCTTTCTACCTATTTTTAATTGATTTAAGAAGTCGGATGCGTATCGACCTAGATTAGATTGGATTAAATTATGACCATTGATCATGCATTGATGGAAAAAATCTGACCGCTAATTGCACGTTTAGAGTCCTGATCACCGTCGGGAGCATTCTTGACCATTGGATTTGAGTTAGATGTGAGCGCTATCATCCGATGGTGATCCACGTGAAGTCTAAAGCTGAATCAAAATAAAAAAATTTTTCCACCATTTGATCTTGACCGCAATCAACCGAATCCATCCGATCGCATCTTTACTATTTTCATAGACCATATGGACCAGCTGCACTGCACAGCAATGAATCAGCGCCTCTTGTCACCAAGTAAAATATCCAAAATGCCCTGTGAGCCATGATAGATTTTTTATAAATCCTTTAAAGGTCTAGGTCCATCACGTGTCATTCCATGATTCATCGATTTCTGCTGAGCTGGCGATCTACGCTTGGATCGTGGACTGGCTGATAGCTTCCATGGCTAAGTCGGCTAGCATGGCTGGCTTGGTGTGCTAGCTTTGTCAGCTTGGCTCAGCATGTTTGGATGCACCGACTGATATGGCACGGCAGCTTGAGCCGTATGTTATTTTTTATTTAATTTTTATTTATTTTATTTTTTTTAAAAATTTATATCTTCTCCGTTTTAGCTCTGTTTTGCTCAAAACTTATTTCGTTGTGATCAAAAAAATAAGCTCTTTCCATTGATAATAAAATTTTATTTTTTATTTTTATTATTTTTTTAAATTATTTTTTTAATAAATAAAAATATAATTTTTTAAAAAATATATATCAATTAATTATTAATTTTTAAAAATAAATATAAATTAATTGATAAATTGATGCTTTTATAGGTAAATTTATAGTACTTATCATAATTTAAATGAGATAGACATAGGGAAGAAGAGAGCGGATGATTTATTAGAGACTTATAAACTTAATGTTCTATTTTGTTCAATCCTAGAAGCCGATTCTTCTCACAAAAATTAAGAGATATGTAATGAAGAGTCAATGAAGTTATTTAAGCAAGATCATATTAATTTATCTTTAGAATTAAATCCATCTTTAGACATCCTTCCAATACCCAGTGCATTAAACTTAACTCCTAATTCAAAAACTTAATTCATGAGCATTTTAGAAGAACAAATAGAAGAAATTCTTAATAAACATGGGTCTGAGAATGAGGCCATAAATTATATTCCCCTAATTAATAATGAATGTATCAATAATGGGATTATAAATAAACTTTCTAAGATTGGTAATCCAAAACCATTGAAATTTATCAATCCAATATTTGATATAGGATAGTTAAGCTGCATTGTATCTGGCTAAAGATGGTAAACTTAGCTCTTATTGCGAACAACCCAATATTTAGTTTTCTTGCATCTAATTTTTAGTTTATTTTCTTTTTAGGATAATTTGAATAAGTTGGAGGAAGAGCCTAAATTTTTAAAGGCATGTACTGGACCATATACATTAAGATAGGTATATTATTTCATGTTCTTTATTACACCTTTTATTTTTTCTTCTTTATTGAGGACAATGTCGATTAAGTTAAGGAGAGAAAAATAAAAATTTTAAAATTTTAAGTTCTTAAAAAAGTTAGTATTTAGTATTTAGACACCTGATTATGCTTAAGAATCGAATTAAACTAAGCATTTTTAAAAAAAATTGATGCACAAATCAGAGAATCTATGAGATATTGATAAATATTAAAAAAATTCAATAGAGTTAAGTCTAGAACATAAATTTTTTTTTGAGTATTTCTATTTTTTTCTACTAGCATCAAAGAAAAGTCTATTTTTTATAGGCTTGTATAGGATAACTATACGTTTCTTCATATTTAAAAAAGAATTATTAAAATAAAATAATTTTTAAGTACTTCTCATTGAGTAATCGGACCTCTTTACTTAAGCAAGCATTGAGTTTTGCGTTAAAAGGTGGGAAGGACGAAGAAGCTCGTTGTAAAGCTAGTCTTAACTCGTAGCCTATTTGATTCGAGCTAGTAAATCCGAGAGGTATTCTATACCTAGTACCTTAAAGCCAACTGATTTGGGAGTTATTGGCCCAAGACTCGCTACATGGATCAAATAGAAAGCTTAAGGGGTTATGACACAAAATAGCGGTACAATATTAAAAGAAGAAAGAAAATAAACATATTGATTTTTCATTGAGTAACCGGATCCTGTTGCCTAAGTAAGCAATGATATTCACATTAAAAAGTGGGCAATATGAAAAAAATTAATAAATGAAAGATGGAAGTAATAATACACTTGCTCATATGAAAGTTTAAACAATTCAAAGATAAAGGTAGGATAATTAAGAAAAAATTCAAAAAAAATTTGATATTCTTTACTTAATTTTTTATTGGTAAGTATTAATATCCCAATGATATGTCTTACTTAAGTTCTACTGAATATCAATGACCATTTTAAAAATTGCTTAGGTAAAATTCGAAACTCTAAAGTTAAAAGGTATTTAAAACTAAATTCTTTATTTACTCAAAGACGAGCAAAGCTTAAGTTGGGGGATGTGATAAGTACCATAAATTTATCTATAAAAGCATCAATTTATCAATTAATTATGTTTATTTTTAAGAATTAATAATTAATTGATGCATATTTTTGAGAAATTCATATTTTTATTTATTAAAAAATTAATTAAAAAATAATTAAAAAAATAAAATTTTATTATCAATGGAAAGAGCTTTTTTTTTTATCACAATAAAATACTTTTTGAGCAAAACGGAGCTAAAATGGAGAAGATATGAATTTCTAAAGAAATAAAATAAATAAAAATTAAATGAAAAATAACATACGACTCGGCTAGCTCAAGCCATCGTGCCATATCAGTCGACGCATCCAAACGTGCTGAGCCAAGCTAACAAAGTCAGTGCGGCAAGCCAGCCACGCTAGTCGACTCAACCGTGAAAGCCGTCAGCCAGTCCATAATTCAGGTGTGGATCGCTAGCTCAGCAGAAATCGGCAAATCACGGAGCGACACGTGGTGGACCAAGACCCTTAAAGGGTTTACACAAAATCTATCACGGCTTATAGGATATTTTGGACTTTTCAGTCGATGACAGGAGGCGCTAATTCGTAGCGGTGTACAGTGCAGCCTGTCCATGTAATCTACGAGAATAGTAAAGGCATGATCGGATGGATCCGGATGATTGTGGTCAAGATCGGATGGTGGAGAAAATTTTCTACTTTGATTCAGCTTCAGACTTCACGCGGATCGCCATCGGATGGCATAGCTCACATCTGACTCAGATCCAATGGTCTAGAATGCTTCCAACGGTGATCAGGACTTCCAACACGCGATCAGCGGTCAGATTTTCTCCATCAACGTGCGATCAATGGCTAGAATTTAATCCGACCTAATCTGAATCGATACACATCCAATTTTGATAATTTTTGGTCCATTGGATTCCTATTGAATGGCTGATTTCATCAGACTTCACCAGATTCATCTTAAAGCTATTTTAATCCAAATTTTACTCGAATTTATTTCCATTTTGATGATTAAAAAGATTCTTTGTCCCACATTACCTAAAAGAAAACTCTCTAGCTCTCTTAGCTCTATAAATTGGACCCCAGACCTCCAGAATTCAGAATCTTCGATCAAGATGAAGCTTTGGTATAGGATAGAGCTAGGCTTTGGATTAGAAGCTGCTTCAAAGCAACGGATGCCGAGAAGAAGAGCTGGACTTCTATACCATCTTTCTGCCAATGCCGATCCAAGATCAGAGATTAGCCTATTTTAATATTTTATATATATATATTTAAATTATGAATTTTTAATTAATATAATATTTATTTTTATGCTCTTTAATTTTATATTTTTTATTTTTATTGTAATTTAATTTTTATACTTTAATTATTACTTTTTATTTTATTGCAAGTAGATGCTAAGATCTAACTAGTAGATCTTAGTACCAAGTTTAAATTTTTGCATCTTTTAATTTTTGCTTTTTATTTTTCGACTTCACTTTTGATTTTAAAACTCTTTTTTTTCTTTTTTTTTGTAAAATCAAAGATTTTAAATCTAAAAATACTACCTTTCCTTTGGATTCGACCCGACTTACTGCTATCTACGTATTCTTAATTATTTTAAGAAGTCAGATTAAACTGCTAAATATGGTGTCTTAACGACAACATCGCGCTCTTATCAACCACCTAACAAGCTTCTCCATCTCCTCCGATGAAGGTTCCAGTGAAACCCAAACGGTGCGCCTCTTTCATCCAGAATTTGGCCGATCCCATCCCTATGAGGTCCCCAACCAGTTCCCAAGGTTGCTCGCTAACCTCTCCGATTCTACCGCCGACCGCTGCATCTAGCCTAATTATCAGCGATCATATGGGAACGCTTTCGAGCATGAATCTTAAAGCAACAAAGGTAACCCACAATGGTAACTCGCAGACAGACATCGTTCAACCACTTCCTATCTTTATGGAGATAACACAGGATCTCAATTTATCTCGATAATGATTATAACCAATTTTTAGATTCTTAATATCTAAGTTTAAATTAGTTCCTACTTTCATGATTGATATAGGAAAAGTATAAAAATGATGGGTCCAGTGTTTATGAATTACCCCGCCCCCATCATGCTTGGCACTTTGGATCTGATGATAGTTCCATCTAAATTGGCCACAAAATTTTTGTGCTCGTGTTAGCTTTTCCATGAAGCATTTCCCTTCAGATATGTAACAAGTGAATTAATCTACCATCCAAAATAATCGTATCGCTGTATACATCTTAATAATATAGTACTAATTGATGCTATGGGGCAGAAGGAGCGAACGAGATTTGGCACCAACCATGCATTATAGCTTGCGGTCCTCAATGTGCCTTCGTTGGTACGACGTCCCGAAACATTGTTTCTCATAATGGTCCTTTTGCTGCCCAATGAACCAATGTCAATTACTCCTGTTTACTGATTTCCACCTTCAAATTTGTACACCAACAACCACGGGACAATCGAAGGCTATATATTTACCGTTTGTTTCTTCTCGATCCTCCACTATGGGTTGATCGAACATCCTGCTTTACTGAAGAAATTCTAAGCTAGATGGCTGGGCGACATGTATTAACTTATTCTCTTCCAACATCCCACGTGAACGTGAAGGTAGGCCTGCCATCTATATCAAAGGCATCCTTTAAAAGCGACCGTGAGGGGAAAGAGGAGAGGAGCGGAAAAGTAGATGGACAGGAAGAGATGGAAAGCTCGTGCTTTTCTCTTTGTTGCATTTCTTTTTAGTAATGCTGTGATTTCAGCACACTCTGCTGTGGCTGCTGCTGCTGTTTATCGAGGTTCCTCATGCAATAGAACTGATATCAACTGCGAGGGAGAGGAGGAGGAGATGGAGTTTGACTTCGGTTCTAAGATCGAAATGGGGTTTCCGGAGGCTCAGATGCCTACATTTGATTACAAACCTCTGATTCCGGAGGAGTTCTTGCTTGACTCGAAGACAAGCCGGCGATTTTTAGGGCCAGGTCCTAGGATTACGGCACGAGTTTTGAAGCCGGACGGGCTGTCCTGTAACCCGGGTCAGAATCGGCCATACGGAAAATGCTTACCAAACCCTAAGCCGTCCTTACGAGGCTGCAGCAGCGTCTACCACTGCCGTCATGGTCATGGTTGATTTATGTGCCATCAGTATTTCTAGAACCCTAGTTGTCATATAATGTATTCCTCCAGCTCTCTACTGCTCTTTATCTTGATTTGTGTGAGTTTTGTTCACAGTTACTCCCATGCACTTAGCCGAATTTAATTGTGTAATTAACAATGGCGTAACATTGAGAAATAAATATATGCATATCTTATTCCTTGAAATAGGTAGGTGATAAACATATATATTGGATTGTTATCTCCCAGTTAAGAAAGTGGGCTAAAAAGAGGATGAACTTGGACAGGAGCGTGGAACTTGATGGATCTTTTGATCCCTTCGTAGTTGATGATAGAAGAGCAGTTTCCTGGATTGGCCAAAGGTTCAACTCCCGGCTTCTTAGGTTCTGTCTATATATCCCATCCCGTGCCTCAAACCTCACACTTAGGTTGGCCAAGTGACATAGCAGCATACTCTCCTACAGCATGACTCTAGTGGGCATGCAAGGTTTGATAATCCGAACTAGAACACTCGATAACAAGAAATGAATTAAAAAATTCTAATAGATAAGATATTTCATTATTTAGTGACAATCAAAATTGTCTAAAATGTAGGGTTCAGATATATCTGGTATTAAATACAAAATTCTAACTAATAATCATTTACCAAAAATCCTAGATCAACCTCAATTATTTGGTAATTGAGTAATTACCTAATAGATCCAGCATATATATGCTTCATATAATGCCAACATGTGCATCAAGCTTTATTAGTTTATAATCAAAATAGCAGTTTTTAGTATGCATATATTATATATCACTAAATTAACAATTCAATTAAGCAAGAATTTAGTTAAACTACTACTATTTTATTATTATTTGATTATAATCTTTATTATGATCATTATCATTATCATCATCTAATTAACATAAGTTGAATCTGACTTTTTCAACATTTGCATTGATCATAGTCACGCCTAGCCCGTTACTAACAATATAATATAATGTATCTACCTTTGTGGAGGCTATACATCGTGTCACGCTCTAGCCATAACTGAAAAATAAAGTACATCTACTTTGGTGAGGCCATATATAGTGTCACACTTTGGCCTGTGACCAAGGGCCATAGTTTCATGTTTCTATCTATCGCCACGCCATACACAATATCAAACTCCAACTCATAGCTAGCAAATCATAGTACCATATTCATGTTAATGGCGACACCATATATATTATTGTGACTGGTCCAAACATTCCAATTGTAAATTATCTTATTTTCTATAAATTATTTATTCATAATTTACTTATCTTAATTAAGCATAAATAAATACCATTCAAAATAAATGATGATATAATGTATGCTATATCACAATACAAATGCATATCTGAAGTATACATAATTATACAAGTGTATGTACAAAATATTCTTAATCATGCTGATAGTCATGCTTAGGAATCCTTACCTCTAGTGGCAGCTACATCTAATCCAACAAATCAACTTGGTCCATAGAATACCTAATACACTTGGTTAGCTTAACATCAATATTTGGTACAATAAAATCCAAAAATCAACCTCCTTACTTATTTAAATAATTATATCCTAATTGTCTAATTTCAAAAATTTGGCTTCTTAGCCTTAAGTCTAGTTCTGGGTTTTCTATAGCCTACCATAATAATTAAATTAAATTTAGGAAAATATAAGGCTAGGATTTTGCCTCAATTATTGAGCTGAGAGAGACCTATACTAGTCCAATCTAGGTTAATTTGGACCACTATCCACCTACACAATTAAATCAATCCTAGGTTAGAAAAAATAGGAAACAATCTTCTTCTAGGAGCAAGGCTAGGATGAATGTGTGTCAAGTCATGCTCAACTCAATAGGTTAAAGAGAGGTCTAGAAAGATGCAGCGAGAGATAAAGAAAGGAGGAGAGAGAGAAGGGGAAGAGAGAGAGCAAGAGGGGAAATAGGGCCTTGGGCTCCACCGCAAGAGAGAAAATAGAGAGGAAACCAGAGCGAGAGAGAAGAAAGAAGAGAGAAGGGCAAAAAGAGCGAGAAGGAGAGAAAGAGGAAGAGAGCAAGGGATGACCCATGTGGCAACTATGCACATTGGTGCATGTTCGATGATGAGTAGTATTGAAAAAAAGGCCTCGAATTCAATCCATAAGGAATCCACAGTGAAGTCTACAATTAGGAAAAGCTCAGGAAGACAGCCGCAGCCTATATCAGGCCTTGGCCCGGCCTGCAGGCACACAGCCCAATAGCCCTATGTGGACTAGTGTGAGCGCACGTGGGATAGCACGTGTGGTGTGGCCCACAGTGTGCGAAAGGCCCAGCACTACCCCTTCATGCAGTCCACCATGCACCGGTGGTCCACAGACCAGGGGATGCGGTCCATGCACCTTAGAGCTTGGTCAACATGCATTAACACACGATCTATGGTATGGGGACACGGTCTATGCAGCTTCCATGGACCGCTAAGTGGTCCATGGCTATTTTACGTAGCTCACAATGTTGTTTTGTGTGATCCAAAGGTCTGCAGTGTGTGTAGGCATGATCAGAGAACCAGAGATAATGCCAGCAAAGATTAGACAGACTAGGGAGGTTCTTGAGTTTTAATCGGACTCCAGTCTCCGATCTGAACTCAAATTGAGCTATGGTTGAGGCTTATAAGAGGCATTGTGGGTGATAGCAGCATGGTGATTGAGATATAAGCAATAGGCAGCAAACCTTGAATGATACCGACAAAGAGTAGAAGCAGAAAGCTTTAAACAGACTGCCAAGCAGCGGACAACGGTTACTTTAGAGAGTCTCCTAGAGAGAGCTTTGTGAAATAGTGCTTCTTATTGAGAGAGGAGGATTGGTGTATGAGGATTGAGGATGTGATCTCCTTTTGTAAATTTCTTTTCTCATAGTAAAGCCTTTATATGTCCCATAGAGGTAAACCTTAGTGTAGTCCACATATTTGATTTTCTTATTTTTATTTCTTCTTTCTTTCTGCTGCAATAAGTGTTATTTGATCTCTAATAATTGGTATCAGAGCTAGGTGGTACCAGAGTGTAGGTTGTAGCGATAGTGATCAAGATTGAAAAAGATGGAGAAATCAAGCTCAATCAAGATGGAGATTAATAGATTTGATGGAAAGAGTAAATTTTTTTATGGCAAATGATGGTGAAGGATGTGCTCATCTAACAAAGATTGATCGATTTTCTCTTGTGTGAAAATATACTAGCTACTATAAAGATGCAGGATTGGAGGTAGCTCTAGATGCATGCGGTGAGTATAATCCGCTTGTACCTAGTAAATGATATGGTGATCCATGTACTTAGCAAGATTTTTTTTATGGTGATGTAATTGAAGCTTGAGGAAATATATATGATGAAATCACTCACCAATATTCTCTTCCTCTATAAGCAATTCTACCAACTATAGATAACCAAGGGGTAGAACATGTAGGAGCATCTTAGCAACTTTTAGAAGATCCTCACCGACCTCCTCGGCATTGGTGAGAATGTTGAGAAGAAAATCAGGATGCTGGTCTTGCTTTCATTGCTTTTTTTTTTTTGAGTTCTTGGTGACTGCTCTTCTAGTAGAAAAGAGCAATTACTACTATAAAAAAGAGCTATGGCAGCGGTTCGTAACCACTGTTGTAGTTCAAAAAACTGCTATCATAGGCTATGGTAATGGTTATTTAACCACTACTACTGAAGCCATCGTCGTAGCTCTATGGCAGCAGTTATTGCAGTGATTGTTTGAACCACGGTCATAGATAGCCTATTGCAGTGGTTTATAAACCGCTGCAATAGATCGACCTATAGCAACAGTTATGTAACCGCCGTCATAGGTTATCTGTAGTAGCAGTTACATAACTGCTGTCATAAATAATTTATAGCAGTGATTTCTTAACCATTATCATAGGTCTAATGCAGTGGTTGACACTATTTGTATCAAAAATTTATGGCAGCGATTGGTACAGATATGGTAACAGTTATAAAATCGCTACCGTAGATCTTGAATAATTAATAAAATTAATTTTTTTTTATTTTTTTATATATTTTACCTAATTAATATAGATATATAACATGAGAAAATATAATAAACATAAAAATTATTCTAAAAGACTAAAATTTTATTATCAAATAAAATTTATTATAATATTTTTTAAAAAATAAAATACATCAAAAATTTTTTAAATCTACATCATCATCATCGTCACCTGGAGTTGGAGCCAAAGCCAGAGTTGAAGCTAGAGCCGGAGCTGGTGCTAAAATGCGGACCAACATATCCTCAAAGCTCGTGACTTTAAAATACATGCTGAGTGTCGACATTATATCTCTCAAAATGTCTTTCAGATCAAATGCGCGCTCCTCAGCCCAATCTGCCCGCATCGTAGCATGATCTGCTCATGCTAACGACTCCTTAAGCTCCCCCTGGCTGACGACACCGAAAGTCTGTTAGGAGACGCTTGTCTCGGATCAGTAGCTCATCGACGTATATCCGAGCCTATATCAGATCCTCCCAGAGTGCTCAGGCTCCAAGACCTAAGATAAATGGTCATGGGGCCCAGAGGTATCCGGGCCCTCGCTTACGAGTGCATCTAACTGATCCTGTAATTATAAATTAAAATAAAATTTTATAAGAAATGCTATAATATCACATATAAATATTTTCTTACAAAAAGTTCATCAGCCAATCGATGAGAGTTATAGGTACATCTGTTAGATATATGTGCCCTAGAAGCCAGAATTGGCTGACACTTGTAATACATTTCTAGGGGCAAAATTATAATTTTGACTATAATTTATAAAATGGGTTATTTTCTATCACACTTGTGTATTTAGTGTCTGTGATACATCCTTTGAGTTAATGGTAATGATAATTCATATTTTCAAGAGTTGAAAATTTAAGACATGAATAATCATTATTAACTCATAAATAGCTCCCGACCATAGGATCATCACGAGGATGGTGATTGATCCGGAAGGTTGGTGTACAATCGCTTCTCTTTAGTAGATGAGTCTTGAGTCTACGGTGTGGAGACACCGGAGCGAGAGTACAGGTACTCGTTAGAGAACGAGGGCACTGAGCGTGACCACCTCGAGTAGTCATTAGGAAGTCTACCTTCTCGTCAATGACTGACTCGATGCTGCAGTAGTGTGTCTGGTTCTTTGACCTGAGATGCATCGGCAGTTCACCTTGAGGGTGTTATAGTTTGACTACACCATTACTCGGTCTCCTAGCCATATGGAACCCTGAGGTGTATGTTGGCTATAGCATGTTCATTGTAGGAACTGGATTGCATCAAGATGGAATCTATCTACCTCGGTGGTAGAGGAGCAGCCCTATGATGATCATGAGAATCAAGTCCAGAAGCCCATGGCCATGGCAGAGTGAAATAATAGAAAGAGTTTCTATTTAGATTTTCACATTGGACTCGAATCGAATGATTACATCATATGACAGAGACTAGGGTTTGACGAGTTCACCTTAACCCTAATCTGATCGGGGCTCAAGATAGAAGAACTTAATCACACAGGTAGCTGCACCAAGAGGTTCGCATTCAGCTCTGATGGGTTGCCACCATATACTGCTAGGTGTCACTGGTGGATTTTGGGAGCAATTAGAATGATTTAGATGATCGATCATTCTAGCTGTTCGAATCAGAAGAGTTCTGATCCATCGAAAGGAGTTTCGATGATGTCGATGATAGAGATCATGACATATCCCATTACCATACAGAACTGAACCTAACTGGGTCACACAAACAAGGGTTTGAATCTGGTGATCATCAATTGAACTGATCTAGTTCAATTGATCTGAATGAGATTCAATTAGGTTCAAGGAAATCGTGCTAGCACTCGATTGAACCTAACGTTCTTCTTTTACTATCATAAATAAGTTGTCCTGACTGAGCCAAAGGAGTTTGTGCTCAATCAGAGGCCTTCATATGGTCTGACTGGAGGTTGTCCAAGTCAGAAATAGGTTGTCTTATTTGTAAGACATTACCTGCCATTTTTGGTCACCTGCCATTTCTTGTTCTTTGACTTTGGTCAAAAGTCTACCTTTGACTGGTCAAACGTTGACCATTGACACTTTGACTTTTGACCACATGTCATGCACCTATTGGAGAGCTGGTGGGGGCCTGTCCCCCTGCCAGAACCTGGCAAGGAGAAGGGCGCACGCCAAGGGTGGCGTGAGCCCAAGTTGGAGGCGCCTAGGAGTCCTTGTTGGACAAGGACTCCACCTCCCTTTTGGATTCCAATTCAGAGTTCTACTAAGAATCCAAGTTTGACTGGTCTTAGGCGCCCTCTAAGGAGGAATCCAGGGGTCTCTATTCCAACCAATCAGATTTAGATCTGATTTCACAAAGGGTTGTGATTGGTTGGAGAAGGAAGAGGAGTTGGATCACAAGAGGTCTATAAATAAGACCCTGCGCCCAACCCTAATTAATGCAATTGAGATTTCCCACATGCCCCAAGGCTGCCTCTCCCCTCCTTCTCCATGCCATAGTCTCTTCTCCCCTTGCTCTCCACGTCCAAAAGGAGTTTTGGACTTAGGTTGGTGCGATTCAGATCAAGGAAAGGCGATCAAAAGCAAGAAGGCTGCGCTGCTGCAAAAGGACGACTGCAGATCTTCAAAAGAGTTTTGAAGATCCTCCAGATCAGATCCAGATCTAATTTTTGGAGGTGTGATAGAGAAGAAGAGGATCTCCAGATCCAACCCGAGTGGATACCGGTAGAGGCCAGGCGCTTGCGTGGCTAAGATCCAGAACCTTCCGCTGCAATCAGGATCATCTACAGGGTAATAGGATTACCCAAATCAGGTAAATTAAATTTGATTTAATTTATCTTATTTTATTTTATTTATTAAAATAATAAGAATTCAGATCTGAAATATATCAAGATCTGATTGAGATCAAGAGAAAAATTTTTGAAATATATCTCTTGATCTGATCAGATCTGGAACGAACCTGGACCGGGAAATCAGGATTTCCCTTCAACTGGTATCAGAGCCATGGTTCTAAAATTGTTTAGATCTGATTTTAAATTTTATTTTAATTAGAAAATAAAGTGATTTTCAGATGTCACATGAGATGTGATCAGATCTGAAATCAGAAAAATTAAAATTAAATGATTTGGATCTAAGAACATGAAGATATGCATGACTAGTTCTAGAATAGAATAGTTCTATAGAATAGTTTTGCATGTCTTTGATTTAATCTGATTAAATCATATTTTAGATCTTCTTATTTACTATTTTTCTGATATTATAAGTGTTATAATAACATCTGATAAATAGCAAATAAAAATTATTTAATTTTAAATATCATATGAGATATGATTAGATGCATGTCTAGACTAGTTGTAGAATAGTTCTACATAATTGTCTAGATTAGAATTTATTTTGATTAGATCAATTTAAATCTAATTTTTTGATTTAGGTTGGTGCGATTCAGATCAAGGAAAGGCGATCAAAATCAAGAAGGCTGCGCTACTGCAAAAGGACGACTGCAGATCTTCAAAAGAGTTTTGAAGATCCTCCAGATCAGATCCAGATCTGATTTTTGGAGATGTGATAGAGAAGAAGAGGTTCTCTAGATCCAACCCAGTGGATACCGAGTAAGAGGCAGGCGCTTGGTGGCTTAGATCCAGAACCTTCCGCTGCAATCAGGATCATCTACAGGGTAATAGATTACCCAAATCAGGTAAATTGAATTTGATTTAATTTATCTTTTATTTTATTTATTAAAATAATAAGAATTAGATCTGAAAATATATCAAGTTGATTGAGATCAAGAG
>QRFJ01000219.1:965301-1041909 GCA_006176705.1 Cocos nucifera | reverse complement strand
TTTAGATTATTATGATGATAATTTAGATCTGAAACACGCATGATTTGATCATGAGATGTATGCAAAATATGCATGAATTAGATCTACTTTATATATGAAGATATATGATATAGAATCTGATATTGTTTTGTAGTATTGAATGTTCCTGATTAGGCGTTCTCTTGCGTCGCGGTCATAAGAACGAAGAGAGGGTTTAAAGGCCCTCCTCTCTCATTCAATGGGGTGTTCTTATGCGTGTAGGGGTGCTGGCGTTCGTCCTTAATCAGAACACCAAAACTTACTTTCTGCAAACCCTAGATCCTGAAACCTCTAGGATTTATTGTGCATATTTTTTTATGAACCCACTTAATTAAGAATTAAGTTTATGAAATATTAATTAGGTCTAAAATTGAGAATTTTAGATCTAATACATATATTAAATACTGGTTCTGCTTGGTAGCTCAATTAGGTCTAAGCGGTTGATCAACGAATCAAAGAGTTGGTTAGATGGATCAACAATGCTTAAATTGACCAGTCTAATAGGATTAAGTCTGGGTCAAGATCGAGTCACGATCAAGCAAGACCTAATTAGGCTCAGAGGTTAGAGTCTGGATTGTAGGCTACCCAATGTTCTGACTCAACAATTGGTGTTAAAGGTAAGTTTGGCAAGACGACCGACTGATTTTTTAATTGGGAAGCTACTCGACCTGAATGCGTTCTGTGTCGAGTTAAGGCATATTCCTTCCAAGATCTCACTACCTTGGCCATATCTGTTGACAAAGTTCTGATCTAGGTGGTTCAATAATCAGCTACCCATGCCACTGAGTAGTCCATAATTGTTATGACTAAGCCAAGTCTAGTTTAATGAGATCTGAATCAATTCTTCCTAGAAAGATTAAGTCTGAGGTCTTCCACCATTGTAGATGTGCGGGCCCCTTCCCGGGGTTGAATTGTTCTGACTGGATACAGTGGCTCAGTTGCACCGGGAAGACGCAACATGTCTATTAGGCATTGGATGCTATGGTGGAGGATGAGTTGGGCTCAATATTTGGATACGGTGAGACCTCAATTAGAACCAGTCTATATGCAAATGGTGGGTCTGACTAAACTAAAGAGTGGATCAATATTCGGATACGGTGAGATCTCTGAATTAAGACCAAGTTGGGATGCACCATGATTAGAGAATCATTGAACAAGAGTTGTTCACTCATTGGCTAACCCATCACCAATAACTGTTAGGTGAGGTGATGAGTAAGTTGGTGAGACCGCACCACCACTAGAAATCATAATCGGGAGATTTTGCATCTCTACAGAGGAGAGTGTAGGGATCCCGAGAAAATAATGGGAGCTAATTTTGTTAAAAATAAAATTCCTAAATAAATTGGTTCAAGTCAAATTACAGTATCTAATAGAATCTTTGACTTCTACAGAAATGTCTGCAGTCCAACCATGGCACGTATCCTGGACACACATAGACTGATGGACCAATTATAAAGATTGCTCAGGAACTACAAAATTATTTTGGTTCGAGAAGTTAACACATGTTTGGACAGGACCTCCCTTCCAGCCTCCATCCACTGAACAGAGAATCTGAAAAATGGATTGACGAAGATAATAAGGCCAGATATACATGTTAGGCTGATGTCTGATGAGCCCAGCCAATCATGAGATATCGGGACTGTCCCAAATGTTGGCTCACCTAGGAATGTTTGGTGAACAGAGTCGCGCAGTCCAAATATCAAGATCACAAATGACTTTAAAGGCTAAGATGCGTGATTGGGCAGTCGTCCAAGATCACTATCTGCAATGTCAAGGACATGGAAGAGCTTTGAGAAGCTCGTGTGAAGTGGACTTAGACCTGCAGAATGATATCATTCTGCAATCCTTGACTGAATGCATATGGCACATTCATATGATTACCAACATGCATAAACTTCAGAATTCCTTGGCCGAGTTATGAATATGCTGGTTACGCTGAGCTTTCTATGAAAGGTCTAAAGGCTCAGTTCTGCTATGGAGGACTTCTCAAAAGAAGTCTATGAGAAAAAAGAATCGTGAAAAAGCAAAAGGTAGGAAGGATCAAAGAAGAGAAGGCAAACGAAGAATGGCATGCAAGGAAAGGTTTCCATTGCAACAGCGAGCCATTGGAAGAACTGCCCACTTACCTGCCACCTGAAGAACAAGAAGGAAGGTCTTCTGGAGTATGGCTCGTTATGAGTCTATCACTTTCTGCATCTCTGACTATGCCAGTTAGGGATCTCTGAATACCATCATACAGTTTCAGAATGCCATTCATAATGACATCTTTACTGCTGAGCCTTTCTATTGAAGGTTATAAGCAGGTAGGCTATGGGATGGATTACATGATCCAAAACGACAGTCATGAATGAAAAGAGTTGTTGAAACAATAGCGTGGAAGATCAATAAACTGACGATCCACTGGCTTAGATCGTAGCTAAGTAAAGGCACGTTATAGTGCTGCAGAGAGAAATATTTCCATTTGCAACAACGACAGGCTTAGTGGAACTGCACCTTCGTTTGGATCCATTGAACATTCTTAGAAGAAGATCCTTCTAAATGGAATGGGTTATGTTCATTTGTATAGTTCTGAGTCATTAACAGAGCAAACGTGAATGCAAACGACCTAGGGATAGTCCAAACGACAGATATCTTAGGCACCTGAGATTAGTCATATAGCAGAAGATAGGATCAACAAATTGGAGAAAAATGGGACTATTGAGTCCATTGACTTCGATCATATCCAACTTGTGAATCTGTCTCTAAGGCAAAATGACTAAACTCCCTTTTGTTGGACATAGAGGAGAGGGCCACAGATTCTCCTTGCCCTAGTACATTACTGATGTGTGCGGCCCATTTGATGTACCGGCTAGAGGCAATTTTCGTCTACTTCATACTCTTTAGATGATCTGTCTAGTATGGGTATGTGTATCTTATGAGACACAAGTCTGAAGCCTTTGAAAAGTTTCAAGAATTCAGACATGAAGTAGAAAAACAAACAAAAAAACCCATTAAGGTTCTTCGATCAGATCGAGGAGGTGAATACCTTAGCGGAATTCCTAGACTATCTCAAGGATAATGGCATGTCTCTCAATGACTCACCAGGAAACCATCAAACTCAACTCAATGGGGTTTCAGAACAGAGAAATCGGACTCTATTAGATATGATTCGATCCATGATGAGCTTCACAGACCTCCCTGATTTTCTTTGGGGACACTCATTGTTAACTTCAATCTATCTACTGAACAGGGTTCCTCTAAAATCTTCCTACACACCGTATGAGATATGGACGGTAAGAAACCAAGTCTGAGTCATCTCAGAATTTGGGGTTGTCGCTCTATGTCAAAAGACAACAAGCAGGACAAGTTAGAATTTAGGTCCTTCAGAGGCTCGATTCATAGAATATCCTAAAGAGTCATTATTAGATACTATTTCTACATTCCAGAAGACCACAATGTGATTGTGAGTCGACATGCCATCTTTCTTGAAAAACAGTTTATTCAAGATAGCGGCATTGGAAAAGTAGATTAACTTGATGAGAAAGTCTCACAAGCAGAACGAGCTAAGGACCAAGTGGAACCAAATCAGTTGAGCCAATAAAAACTACCTCTCCACCTCAGTAGATCGGAAAGAGTTTTCCGTCCCCCTGAAAGATACTTAGGTATTTTTCAGAGGATGTAGAGGAAATGTTCTCGTAGGTAATGGTGCTCATGGTGATGATCCCAAAACCTACAACGAGGCGATATCAGATATCGACTTCGAGAAATGGCTTGAGCAATGCAGTCAGAAATTGACTCATGCACTCAAACCAAGTCTGGACCTGGTAGATCCACCAGAAGGTATATAGTACCTATTGGGTGTAAATGGATCTTCAAAGAAAGATTGGTGCAGATGGGAATGTGGAGACATTCAGGCTAGATCTGGTGGCAAAAGTTATAGTCAATGCGAATAACATGCTATCAGGTATACCTTTTCTCCAATAGCTATGCTAAAATCCATCCGCACATTGCTTGCTGTTGCAGCCTATTTCGATTACGAAATATGGCAAATGGACGGTGAAAACGGCATTCTTGAAATGGATATCTTGAGGAAGATATCTATATGGAAAGCCGCTAGGTTTCACATCCAGTGATCTGATCACAAGGTTTGCAAGCTGCAAAGGTCCATATATGGACTAAAGCAAGCATCTCGGAGCTGGAACACTCATTTCAATGTATGTGATCAAAAGTTTGGTTTCATCAAAATGAAGAGGAACCATGTTTTTCAAAAGTGGTCAGTGGGCGCTATTGTCTTCCTCGTATTGACGTGGATGACATCTCCTATTGGGAAAGACTATTCCCATGTTGACATTCAGTCAAGATGTGGTTGTCCAGGAAATTCTCCAATGAAAGACCTAGGTGAAGCATCCTTTGATTTTCAGGAATTAAGGTCATATAGAATACGACCGAATAGGATGCTAGACATTTCACAGAAGATGTACATAAGAGAAGTACTAAAGAGTTTATAATGGAAAACTCTAAAGAGATTAATACTCCTTCAGACATGGTATTCATTCTTCCAAGAAATGTGCCCCGGCCAACTCTGAGAATAGAACGCATGACCAAGATCCTTATGCCTTCTGCAAAAGGAGCCTCATGTATAGCATGCTATGTACACGCCTGATATACCCATGCTGTTGAGTGTCACAAGCACGATATCAGTCCCAATCCAGGTGAAAGAACACTGGACTTCTATGAATGTATTCCTTAAGTACTTGAGAAGAAAAGGATTATGATGCTGGTTTTGGTCAGACTCCTGTCGGTAAAGTCGACTGAGATAGAATCGAGTCGATATGGGGTTTGCAGGTGGAATAAGAAGTTCAACACGAGACGTTCAAATGACATTCGCGATAAAGCTGCGAGGGAAAGTCGATAGATGATCAAAATGTATGCACAGTCTTCTTTAACTGGACAACAGCAACTTTGTCTGAAGGAGCAGGTTACACAAGCATAGATGCGGCGATACATCTCATCCGAATTACTCGAAGAAGAGGTTACGTGTAGGCAAGAGAGTCGAACTCCACGATAATGGCATGACCACTTACAAAAGCCGTTGGGCCAGCAAGATGATACCCACGCTTGAAAGACTGGACTAACTTGAGCCAATTGACTTTAGGATAAGTGGGAGAGTTGTTAATATATTGCCCTAAGAAGCCAGAATTGGCTGACACTTGTAAATCACTTCTAGGGGAAGAATTATAATTTGAACTAATAATCATAAATAGCGTTGTTTCTATCACAATTAGGTGTAATTTAGTGTCTTGGTAAATCCTTTGACGTAATGTAAATGATAATTCATATTTTTCAAGAGTTGAAAATTTAAGACATAATAATCAATTATTAACTCATAAATATACTCCTGACCATAGGATCCATCACGAGAGGTGGATCGATCCGAAGGTTGGTGACAGATCGCTTCTCTTTAGTAATATGGCTTGCAGTCTTACGGGGTGGAGAACCAGCGAGGAGTACAGTACTCGTTAGAGAACGAGGGCACTGAAGCGTGACCACTCGAGTAGTCATTAGGGAGTCTACCTTCGTCGTCAGATGACTGACCGATGCTTGCAGTAGTGTGTCTTGTTCTTTGATCCTGAGAGTGCATCGGCAGTCACCTTGAGGGTGTTATAGTTGGACTTCACATACTCGGTCTCCCTAGCCAATAAAATTTTTGAAATATATCTCTTGATCTAATCAGATCTGGACGAACCTGGACCGGGAAATCAGGATTTCCCTTCAATCACTCCATCTCTCATCATTTATAATAAAGAATAAATTTATCAAAAAGATGATAAAAAATATGAATTTAATTTATCTAGTAAGATTTAAAATTAATTATCTCTCTAATCATACGACTGGTCATAGACTCACGGCCTAGAGTGTGCGTATACTCCTGGACTGCATGGTTCTTTCGATTTTGATGGAAGATAGCCTAACAAGTATTCAAATAAATAATAAATATTTAAAAAATATTTAAATAAAATTTTAAGCATATTGAAAAATTTAAAAGTTAAAAATTTTACCTCGAAGTCTAGCTCTCCAGTGTCTAACCACCTTCCCATGACTAGGGATAGTCCTTATTTAGAACACTCCTCCGAAGTATCATGGTGCTCGAGCATTTCTATGGAGTTACTTATAACCTCGTACTCTCTGATCTTCTCATCGACATTGAGTCCTTTCATGATCGAGAATGTATCTCGTCTGTGTTAGATATATGTGCCCTAGAAGCCAGAATTGGCTGACACTTGTAATACACTTCTAGGGGCAAAATTATAATTTTGACTATAATCAATAAAATGGGTTATTTTCTATCACATATGTGTATTTAGTGTCTGTGATACATCCTTTGAGTTAATGGTAATGATAATTCATATTTTCAAGAGTTGAAAATTTAAGACATGAATAATCATTATTAACTCATAAACATGCTCCCGACCATAGGATCATCACGAGGATGGTGATTGATCCGGAAGGTTGGTGTACAATCGCTTCTCTTTAGTAGATGAGTCTTGAGTCTACGGTGTGGAGACACCGGAGCGAGAGTACAGGTACTCGTTAGAGAACGAGGGCACTGAGCGTGACCACCTCGAGTAGTCATTAGGGAGTCTACCTTCTCGTCAATGACTGACTCGATGCTGCAGTAGTGTGTCTGGTTCTTTGACCTGAGATGCATCGGCAGTTCACCTTGAGGGTGTTATAGTTTGACTACACCATTACTCGGTCTCCTAGCCATATGGAACCCTGAGGTGTATGTTGGCTATAGACATGTTCATTGTAGGAACTGGATTGCATCAAGATGGAATCTATCTACCTCGGTGGTAGAGGAGTAGCCCTATGATGATCATGAGAATCAAGTCCAGAAATCCATGGCCATGGTAGAGTGAAATAATAGAAAGAGTTTCTATTTAGATTTTCACATTGGACTCGAATCGAATGATTACATCATATGACAGAGACTAGGGTTTGACGAGTTCACCTTAACCCTAATCTGATCGGGGCTCAAGATAGAAGAACTTGAATCACACAGGTAGCTGCACCAAGAGGTTCGCATTCAGCTCTGATGGGTTGCCACCATATACTGCTAGGTGTCACTGGTGGATTTTGGGAGCAATTAGAATGATTTAGATGATCGATCATTCTAGCTGTTCGAATCAGAAGAGTTCTGATCCATCGAAAGGAGTTTCGATGATGTCGATGATAGAGATCATGACATATCCCATTACCATACAGAACTGAACCTAACTGGGTCACACAAACAAGGGTTTGAATCTGGTGATCATCAATTGAACTGATCTAGTTCAATTGATCTGAATGAGATTCAATTAGGTTCAAGGAAATCGTGCTAGCACTCGATTGAACCTAACGTTCTTCTTTTGCTATCATAAATAAGTTGTCCTGTCTGAGCCAAAGGAGTTTGTGCTCAATCAGAGGCCTTCATATGGTCTGACTGGAGGTTGTCCAAGTCAGAAAAGGTTGTCTTATTTGTAAGACATTACCTGCCATTTTTGGTCACCTGCCATTTCTTGTTCTTTGACTTTGGTCAAAAGTCTACCTTTGACTGGTCAAACGTTGACCATTGACACTTTGACTTTTGACCACATGTCATGCACCTATTGGAGAGCTGGTGGGGGCCTGTCCCCCTGCCAGAACCTGGCAAGGAGAAGGGCGCACGCCACCCTAGGCGTGTGCCCAAGTTGGAGGCGCCTAGGAGTCCTTGTTGGACAAGGACTCCATCTCCTTTTTGGATTCCAATTAGAGTTCTTCTAAGAACCAACTTTGACTGGTCTTAGGCACCCTCTAAGGAGGAATCCAGGGGACTCTATTCCCACCAATCAGATTTAGATCTGATTTCACAAAGGGTTGTGATTGGTTGGGAAGAAGAGGAGTTGGATCACAGCTTAGTCTATAAATAAGACCCTGCGCCCAACTCAGATTGTAATGAATTGAGATATGATGAGATCATAGTTTCCCATGCCCCAAGGCTGCCTCTCCCCTCCTTCTCCATGCCATAGTCTCTTCTCCCCTTGCTCTCCACGTCCAAAAGGAGTTTTGGACCTTGGTTGGTGCGATTCAGATCAAAGAAAGGCGATCAAAAGCAAGAAGGCTGCGCTGCTGCAAAGGACGACTGCTGATCTTCAAAAGAGTTTTGAAGATCCTCCAGATCAGATCCAGATCTGATTTTTGGAGGTGTGATAGAGAAGAAGAGGATCTCCAGATCCAACCCGAGTGGATACCGGTAGAGGCCAGGCGCTTGCGTGGCTAAGATCCAGAACCTTCCGCTGCAAACAGGATCATCAACAGGGTAATAGGATTACCCAAATCAGGTAAATTAAATTTGATTTAATTTATCTTATTTTATTTTATTTATTAAAATAATAAGAATCAGATCTAAAACATATCAAGATCTGATTGGGATCAAGAGAAAAATTTTTGAAATATATCTCTTGATCTGATCAGATCTGAACGAACCTGGACCGGGAAATCAGGATTTCCCTTCAACTGGTATCAGAGCCATGGTTCTAAAATTATTTAGATCTGATTTTAAATTTATTTTAATTAGAAAATAAGTGATTTTAGATGTCACATGAGATGTGATCAGATCTGAAATCAGAAAAAATTAAAATTAAATGATTTGGATCTAAGATTAGAAGATATGCATGACTAGTTCTAGAATAGAATAGTTCTATAGAATAGTCTTGCATGTTTTTGATTTAATCTGATTAAATCATATTTTAGATCTTTTTATTTACTATTTTTTGATATTATAAGTGTTATAATAACATCTGAAAAATAGCAAATAAAAATTATTTAATTTTTAAATATCATATGAGATATGATTGATGCATGTCTAGACTAGTTGTAGAATAGTTCTACATAATTGTCTAGATTAGAATTTATTTTGATTAGATCAATTTAAATCTAATTTTTTAGATTATTATGAGATAATTTAGATCTGAAAATATGCATGATTATGATACATGAGATGTATGCAAAATATGCCATGATTAGATCTACTTTATATATGAGATATATGATATAGATCTGATATTGTTTTGTAGTATTGAATGTTCCTGATTAAGGCGTTCCTCTTGGCCGTCCGGTCATAAGAACGAAGAAGGGTTTAAAGGCCCTCTCTTCCCATTCGATGGGGTGTTCTTATGATGTGTAGGGGTGCTGCGTGTTCGTCCTTAATCAGAAACCCAAAACTTACTTTCTGCAAAACCCTAGATCCTGAAACCCTAGGATTTATTGTGCATATTTTGTTTATGAACCCTACTTAATTAAGAATTAAGTTTATGGAATATTAATTAGGTCTAAAATTGAGAATTTCAGATCTAAGACATATTCATAATACTGGGTTCGGGCTTGGGTAGCTCAATTAGGTCTAAGCGGTTGATCAAACCGAATCAAGAGTTGGTTAGATGGGATCAACAATGCTTAAATTGACCAGCCTAATAGGATTAAGTCTGGGTCAAGATCGAGTCACGATCAAGCAAGACCTAATTAGGCTCAGAGGTTAGAGTCTGGATTGTAGGCTAACCCAATTGGTTCTGACTCAACAATTTGGTGTCTAAGGTAAGTTTGGCACAGACGACCGACTGGTTTTTAATTGGAAGCTACTCGACCTGAATGCGTTCTTGTACGAGTTAATGGCATATTCCTTCCACCGGTCTCACTTACCTGGCCATATCTGTTGACACAGTTCTGATCTGAGGTGGTCAATAATCCGAGCTAACCCATGCCACTAGGTTAGTCATAATTGTTATGACTAAGCCAAGTCTAGTTTAATGAGACCTGAATCAATTCTCCCTAAGAAAAGATTAAGTCTGAGGTCTTCCACCATTGTAGATGTGCGGGCCCTTCCCGGGGTTGATTGTTCTCGGCTGGATACAGTGGCTCAGTTGCACCGGGAAGATGCAACCATGTCTATTAGGCATTGGATGCTATGGGCTGGAGGATGAGTTGGGCTCAATATTTCGGATACGGTGAGAGACTCAATTAGGAACCCAGTCTATGCAAATGGTGGGTCTGACTTAACTAAGGAGTGGATCAATATTCGGATACGGTGAGATTCATGAATTAGAGACCAAGTTTGGGTGCACCATGATTAGAGAATCATTGAACAAGAGTTGTTCACTCATTGGCTAACCCATCACCAATAACTGTTAGGTGAGGTGATGAGTCAGTTGGTGAGACCGCACCACCCACTAGAAATCATTAATCGTGGAGATTTTCGCATCTCTACAGAGGGAGTGTAGGGATCCGAGAAAATAGTGGGAGCTAATTTGTTTAAAAATAAAATCCCTAAACAAATTGGTCAAGTCAAAATTACAGTATCTAACTAGAATCTTTGACTCTCTACAGGAAAATGTCTGCGTCCAACCCATTGGCACGTATCCTAGACACACATAGACTGACTGGACCCAATTATAAAGATTGGCTCAGGAACTACAAAATTATTTTGGGTTCAGAGAAGTTAACACATGTTTTGGACCAGGACCCTCCCACCTTACCAGCCCGTCCATCCACTGAACAGAGAGCGTCTCTGGAAAAATGGATTGACGAAGATAATAAGGCCAGATATTACATGTTGGGCTCGATGTCTGATGAGCTCCAGCGCCAACATGAAGATATCGGGACTGCTCGCCAAATGTTGGCTCACCTGCAGGAGATGTTTGGTGAACAGAGTCGCGCAGCCAAATATCAAGTCACGAAATGACTTTTTAAGGCTAAGATGCGTGATGGGCAGTCAGTCCAAGATCACTGTCTGACAATGATCAAGGACATGGAAGAGCTTGAGAAGCTCGGTGTGAAGTTGGACTTGGACCTGCAGAATGATATCATTCTGCAATCCTTGACTGATGCATATGGGCAATTCATCATGAATTACCACATGCATAAACTTCAGAATTCCTTGGCCGAGTTAATGAATATGCTGGTTACCGCTGAGCTTTCTATGAAAGGTTCTAAAGGCTCAGTTCTTGCTATGGAACGGACTTCTTCCAAAAGAAAGTCTTATGGAAAGAAAAAGAAGTCTGTGAAAAAGCAAAAGGTGGAAGGATCAAAGAAGAAGAAGGCAGAACCGAAGAAAAAGGCCGATGGCAAAGGAAAGTGTTTCCATTGCAACAGCGACGGCCATTGGAAGCGGAACTGCCCTACTTACCTGGCCACCCTGAAGAACAAGAAGGAAGGTCCTTCTGGAGGTATGCTCATTAATCGAGCAAAACGTGAATGCCAAACGACCTAGGGATAGTCCAAACGACAGATATCTATGGCACCTGAGATTAGGTCATATAGCAGAAGATAGGATCAACAAATTGGAGAAAAATGGGCTATTGAGTCCATTGACTTTTGAGTCATATCCAACTTGTGAATCTTGTCTTCAAGGCAAAATGACTAAACTCCCTTTTGTTGGACATGGGGAGAGGGCCACAGATCTCCTTGCCCTAGTACATACTGATGTGTGCGGCCCATTTGATGTGCCGGCTAGAGGCAATTTTGTCTACTTCATTACCTTTACCGATGATCTGTCTAGGTATGGGTATGTGTATCTTATGAGACACAAGTCTGAAGCTTTTGAAAAGTTCAAAGAATTCAGACATGAAGTAGAAAAACAAACTGGAAAACCCATTAAGGTTCTTCGATCAGATCGAGGAGGTGAATACCTTAGCCGGGAATTCCTAGACTATCTCAAGGAATAATGGCATAGTCTCTCAATGGACTCCACCAGGAACACCTCAACTCAACGGGGTTTCAGAACGGAGAAATCGGACTCTATTGGATATGGTTCGATCCATGATGAGCTTCACAGACCTCCCTGATTTTCTTTGGGGACATTCATTGTTAACTTCAATCTATCTACTGAATAGGGTTCCCTCTAAAACCGTTCCTACCACACCGTATGAGATATGGCACGGTAAGAAACCAAGTCTGAGTCATCTCAGAATTTGGGGTTGTCCGGCTCATGTCAAAAGACAACAAGCGGACAAGTTAGAGTTTAGGTCCTTTAGAGCTCGATTCATAGGATATCCTAAAGAGTCATTAGGATACTATTTCTACATTCCAGAAGACCACAATGTGATTGTGAGTCGACATGCCATCTTTCTTGAAAAATAGTTTATTCAAGATAGCGGCATTGGAAAGCAGATTAAGCTTGATGAGAAAGTCTCACAAGCAGAACGAGCTAAGGACCAAGTGGAACCAAATCAGGTTGAGCCAATAAGAACACTACCTCCTCCACCTCGTAGATCGGAAAGAGTTTTCCGTCCCCCTGAAAGATACTTAGGTATTATTTCAGAGGATGTAGAGGAAATGTTCCTCGTAGGTAATGGTGCTCATGGTGATGATCCCAAAACCTACAACGAGGCGATATCAGATATCGACTCCGAGAAATGGCTAGAGGCAATGCAGTCAGAAATTGACTCGATGCACTCAAACCAAGTCTGGACCTTGGTAGATCCACCAGAAGGTATAGTACCTATTGGGTGTAAATGGATCTTCAAGAGAAAGATTGGTGCAGATGGGAATGTGGAGACATTCAAGGCTAGACTGGTGGCAAAAGGTTATAGTCAACGCGAAGGCATTGACTATCAGGATACCTTTTCCCCAGTAGCTATGCTAAAATCCATCCGCACATTGCTTGCCTGTTGCAGCCTATTTCGATTATGAAATATGGCAAATGGACGTGAAAACGGCATTCCTTAAATGGATATCTTGAGGAAGATATCTATATGGAACAGCCGCTAGGTTTCACATCCAGTGATACTGATCACAAGGTTTGCAAGCTGCAAAGGTCCATATATGGACTTAAGCAAGCATCTCGGAGCTGGAACACTCGTTTCAATGATGTGATCAAAAAGTTTGGTTTCATCAAAAATGAAGAGGAACCATGTGTTTTCAAAAGGGTCAGTGGGAGCGCTGTTGTCTTCCTCGTATTGTACGTGGATGACATCCTCCTTATTGGGAATGATATTCCCATGTTGACATCAGTCAAGATGTGGTTGTCCAAGGAATTCTCCATGAAAGACCTAGGTGAAGCATCCTTTATTCTAGGAATTAAGGTCTATAGGGATAGACCGAATAGGATGCTAGGACTTTCACAGAAGATGTACATAGAGAAAGTACTAAAGAGGTTTAGTATGGAAAACTCTAAGAGGGGATTAATACCCTTCAGACATGGTATTCATCTTTCCAAGAAGATGTGCCCCTAGCACACCTGAGGAAATAGAACGCATGAGCAAGATCCCTTATGCTTCTGCAATAGGGAGCCTCATGTATGCCATGCTATGTACACGACCTGATATAGCCCATGCTGTGAGTGTCACAAGCAGATATCAGTCAAATCCAGGTGAAGAACACTGGACTTCTGTGAAATGTATCCTTAAGTACTTGAGAAGAACTAAGGATATGATGTTGGTCTTTGGTAACGGAGAACTCCAAGTCCAGGGATACACAGACTCGGATTTCATGTCCGATATAGATGATCGAAAGTCGACATCTGGGAGTCTGTTTGTGTGCAATGGTGGAGCTGTCAGCTGGAAGAGTTCCAAGCAAACGGTGATAGCAGATTCCACCATGGAAGCAGAATATATCGCTGCATCAGAGGCTGCGAAGGAAGCATTCTGGTACAAGAAGTTTGCTGCAGAAATTGGAGTAATGCCATCAGATGCCATTCCTCTATACTGCGACAACAATGGCGCCATAGCCCTTGCTAAGGAGCCGAGGTCTCACCAAAAATCCAAGCACATTGAGCGGCGATACCACCTCATCCGCGATTACCTCGAGAAGGGTTACGTCGAGGTCAAGAGAGTCAACTCCGCAGATAATGTGGCAGACCCACTTACAAAGCCGTTGGGCCAGCAGAAGATCGAAGCCCACCTTGAGAAGATGGGACTTAGACTTGTAGCCAATTGGCTTTAGGACAAGTGGGAGATTGTTAGATATATGTGCCCTAGAAGCCAGAATTGGCTGACACTTGTAATACACTTCTAGGGGCAAAATTATAATTTTGACTAAAATCAATAAAATGGGTTATTTTCTATCACATATGTGTATTTAGTGTCTGTGATACATCCTTTGAGTTAATGGTAATGATAATTCATATTTTCAAGAGTTGAAAATTTAAGACATGAATAATCATTATTAACTCATAAAATGCTCCCGACCATAGGATCATCACGAGGATGGTGATTGATCCGGAAGGTTGGTGTACAATCGCTTCTCTTTAGTAGATGAGTCTTGAGTCTACGGTGTGGAGACACCGGAGCGAGAGTACAGGTACTCGTTAGAGAACGAGGGCACTGAGCGTGACCACCTCGAGTAGTCATTAGGGAGTCTACCTTCTCGTCAATGACTGACTCGATGCTGCAGTAGTGTGTCTGGTTCTTTGACCTGAGGATGCATCGGCAGTTCACCTTGAGGGTGTTATAGTTTGACTACACCATTACTCGGTCTCCTAGCCATATGGAACCCTGAGGTGTATGTTGGCTATAGCATGTTCATTGTAGGAACTGGATTGCATCAAGATGGAATCTATCTACCTCGGTGGTAGAGGAGCAGCCCTATGATGATCATGAGAATCAAGTCCAGAAATCCATGGCCATGGTAGAGTGAAATAATAGAAAGAGTTTCTATTTAGATTTTCACATTGGACTCGAATCGAATGATTACATCATATGACAGAGACTAGGGTTTGACGAGTTCACCTTAACCCTAATCTGATCGGGGCTCAAGATAGAAGAACTTAATCACACAGGTAGCTGCACCAAGAGGTTCGCATTCAGCTCTGATGGGTTGCCACCATATACTGCTAGGTGTCACTGGTGGATTTTGGGAGCAATTAGAATGATTTAGATGATCGATCATTCTAGCTGTTCGAATCAGAAGAGTTCTGATCCATCGAAAGGAGTTTCGATGATGTCGATGATAGAGATCATGACATATCCCATTACCATACAGAACTGAACCTAACTGGGTCACACAAACAAGGGTTTGAATCTGGTGATCATCAATTGAACTGATCTAGTTCAATTGATCTGAATGAGATTCAATTAGGTTCAAGGAAATCGTGCTAGCACTCGATTGAACCTAACGTTCTTCTTTTGCTATCATAAATAAGTTGTCCTGTCTGAGCCAAAGGAGTTTGTGCTCAATCAGAGGCCTTCATATGGTCTGACTGGAGGTTGTCCAAGTCAGAAAAGGTTGTCTTATTTTGTAAGACATTACCTGCCATTTTTGGTCACCTGCCATTTCTTGTTCTTTGACTTTGGTCAAAAGTCTACCTTTGACTGGTCAAACGTTGACCATTGATACTTTGACTTTTGACCACATGTCATGCACCTATTGGAGAGCTGGTGGGGCCTGTCCCCCTGCCAGAACCTGGCAAGGAGAAGGGCGCACGCCACCCTAGGCGTGTGCCCAAGTTGGAGGCGCCTAGGAGTCCTTGTTGGACAAGGACTCCATCTCCTTTTTGGATTCCAATTAGAGTTCTTCTAAGAACCAACTTTGACTGGTCTTAGGCGCCCTCTAAGGAGGAATCCAGGGGACTCTATTCCCACCAATCAGATTTAGATCTGATTTCACAAAGGGTTGTGATTGGTTGGGAAGAAGAGGAGTTGGATCACAGCTAGTCTATAAATAAGACCCTGTATCCAACTCAGATTGTATGATGAGATATGAGATATGATGAGATCATAGTTTCTCCATGCCCCAAGGCTGCCTCTCCCCTCCTTCTCCATGCCATAGTCTCTTCTCCCCTTGCTCTCCACGTCCAAAAGGAGTTTTGGACCTTGGTTGGTGCGATTCAGATCAAAGAAAGGTGATCAAAAACAAGAAGGCTGCACTGTTGCAAAGGACGATTGCTCATCTTCAAAAGAGTTTTGAAGATCCTCCAGATCAGATCCAGATCTAATTTTTGGAGGCGTGATAGAGAAGAAGAGGATCTGCAGATCCAACCTGAGTGGATACCGGTAGAGGCCAGGCATTTGCGTGGCTAAGATCCAGAACCTTCCGCTGCAAATAGGATCATCAACAGGGTAATAGGATTACCCAGATCATATAAATTAAATTTGATTTAATTTATCTTTTAATTTTATTTTATTAAAATAATAAGAATCAGATCTGAAACATATCAAGATCTGATTGGGATCAAGAGAAAAATTTTTGAAATATATCTCTTGATCTGATCAGATCTGAACGAACTTGGATCGAAAAATCAGGATTTTCCCTTCAGTCTGCACAAAGTTATCAAAAATTAGTTACAAAATTATTCTAATCAAACATATATAGTGTAAACATATAAAATGCATAAATATAACTAAGATGCGTGTACTTATCCATATCTCCTTCTATATTCGGTCTCTGATGGCAGCATCCATCAAATGCCAGTCTCTGGGCTCTACGGGAATGATGTCCAACTGTCTCACAAGCACTCCAAAAAAGAAATGCATCTGCCATGTGATCTCTCCTACCGACCTCCTCTCCATATCGTAATAGACCATCACCTAATGCTGACAGTTCCACACGTATGCCATACATGTGGAACCATGAAATGTCCAGCTGGATGATGCACCTACAATGCAAATACATTATGCAAATATATAAGCATACAAATACTATATAAAAAATAAAATTATGCTAATATAATAAAAATATATACTTAGATACCTACGTAGTAGCATGTGTCTCAAATATGGACGACGGTAGAGGCTCAGCTGTTAGTGGAGTAGATGCCATCGATGGAGTAGATGTCGCCAGTAGAGTAGATGTCGACGATGAAGGTCTCTGAGTAGTCAATGCCAAAATGGATGGAGTATGCTCCAACTACTCCTCGGATGCTGAATTGCGTGTAATCCGCCAAGGGATAGGGGTGAAAGCTAGATGATGTTTCGATGCCATCGTGACCTGCAATGTTAATGAACATTAATCAATATAATATATTGAACAATAATATTAGTGTAGCATCAATAAATATCTCTAATATGTACACTAATCAATTGACAGATCTATCGTTATGCAATAAAATAAACAAAAGCAATAAGATATAAACATCCAGAAGATATTATGCAATAAATTCTACAACATGAATTATGTTCATAAGTAATTAAGGATGAGCAACAGTCGTAGATCCAATCTCTTGCACGAACCTTGGTGTTAATCTAGAAACCTAAAAGAAGAATAAAGTAGATGATGGTGGCATCTTAGGGTTTAAAGTTGGAACTTTAGAGAGACATATCAAATTCTATTCACTCAGAAGCCAAGCCGGCCCCATGCTTGAGACATCTGGCTCCATGCCTAAGATATCCAGCTCGGATCCTCCCCCAACTAGCTCGATCACGATCTGAGCTGGCTCGGCTGTGTGCCATCCCCTCGATCACTCTCTCTCCCTCTCTCGATCTCTCTCACCGACGATGATGATGAGGCCGAACCCCTTCCATCCAGCTTTTTCATCTCTCGATCTTCCTCTCTCCCTCTCTCGATCTCCCTTGCCAGCGAGGTCGGACCCCATCCCTCCCTCTCTCACTCTCTCGATCTCCCTCGATCTTCCTCATCGGTAAGATCGGACCCCATCCCTCCCAATGATGTCGGGGAGGTCGGACCCTCTCCCTCCCTCTCTCGCTCTCTCGATCTCCCACTCTTCCTCTCTCGATCTCCCTCGCTGGTGAGGCCGAACCCTCTCCCTCCTAATGTTGGCGGCAAGGCCAGACCCCCTTCCTTCCAATGATGGTGGCGATGATGGATCCCTCCCTTCCTCTCTCCCTATCTCGATCTCCCTTGTTGGTGACGGCGGCGAGGTCGGACCCCCTCCCTCCCTCCCACTCTTGGTCTTCCTTGCTGACAGTCGGTGAGCGGCCGGCCCTCCCTCTGTCAATTTGTTGGTCGCCCTCTCAGTCTCTCCATTTCTTAGTTTTGGGTCCCAAAATTGATTCCAGCCTTTCGAGATCCATTAAGGTCTAGGTCTGGTACTTTAAGTACAGACCCATTAGGTATTCAGGTTTGGATCTGGTATCAGTAATTAAAATTGGGTCTGAATCTGAATATCTAAATTTTGATCCAAAAACTATGGCATGTAGATAATTATAATATTTATAATAAATATTTATAATATTATTATAAATATTTTATAAATTATTATAAATATATAAGATTAATAAATAATACTATAAAATTAAAAAAATTATACCTATGAGTATAGAGAGCGGGTTGTACCAAAAGCTTCGAGGATTGTCGACGATGATGCTAGAAGAGGACAATAATACTAGAGGTAATCTGCGAAATAAAAGTAAGATAATGAGATAGAGAAGAGAGAAAGAAGAGGAAAGAGAGAGAGTAGGCGGTCGGGGATGCTAGGCTAGGGAGGGGGCATAGTGATGAGGAGGCTCGAGAGGCACGATGACGGAAGGATCGGTGATCGAGAGGGAGAGTGTGGGGTGTGGGGGGGCCGAGTTGGGGGTGGAAGGGAGGGGCGACCGAGGATAGGGAGAAGGAGGGGTGACCGGGGGAGGGTGGGGGTGATGGGAGGGGTGGCTGGAGATGGAGGGCTGGGGGGTGGTAGGGTGGCGGGGAGGGGTGGTCGAGGATGGGGGGAAGGAGGGGTAGCTGGAGAGGAGGGTGGGGGGTGGCACGTGTGGGGAGGAGCGATCAGGGATGGAGGAAGGAGGGCAGTCGGGGAGGGTGGCGGGTAGGGGGGCCGGGTAGGGGGTGGTGGGGAGGACGGTCGGAGATGGGGGGCTGGGGGTGGCAGGGTGGCGGAAAGGGGTGGCCAGGGAAGGAGGGGCGGCCGGGGGAGGCTGGGGGGTGGGTGGGGGGTGGCGGGAGGAGCGGTCGGGGATGGGGGGAAGGAGGGTAGTCGGGGGGAGGGTGGGGGTGGGGGGCTGTGTGGCTGGGAGGGCAACCGGGGATGGGAGGGCTGAAGGGGTAGGGAGAAGGAGGGGCGGCATCGATCGAGGGAGAAGGAGGGGTGGCATCGGGCAAGGGGGAAGAAGCCTCACCGACAATAGAGAGGAGAGGGAGAGACAGAGAGAGAGATCGAGTGCGCATGGGAGGAAAGCAAAAAAAATTAAAAATTTTTAATCTAACCTATGACAGTGGTTATCAAATCGCTACCACAGATCTATGACAGTGATTATTCAAAACCGCTACCATAGATCTACGGCAGCAGTTCTATAATCGCTGCCGTAGATTTATAGCAGTAGTTTTTGATAACCACTACCATAGATTAAAAATAATTTTTTTTTATTTTTAAATATTATATAATTTTAAAATTTAATGTCCATCTTCGCTGTTCATTATCTAAATAATTATCATTAGAGTCTCATCGTAAAAGGTCGCCTTGATCTGATGGCCTTAGCTTTATCGATTAGAAAAATTTGATTTCGATAATCATGAATGATGATACGATGATCTGATAGATGGAGACCTTCGATAGATCCAAAAACCTACAAGAATGATCTCGATGATGTTTGTAGCATACTATCAAAATTTTACTTCAATCGGATATCATTATCATAGTCAATTTGGTGTGGAATGATTTTGATCGTTAAATTAGAAACAAACGATCAAAGGGTTTAATGACGTCCGATTATAAGATATTTTTTTGGTTAAATGATCTTTATTATAATTTTAAATATTTTATATAGTAATGATAGTAAAATTTAAATCATTTTTATATAAACTATTCATGTTAAGTAGATATTGCAAAAGCACGAGTAGAACAACTAATGAAGTTTCAGAATGGTTATCAGGAGATGTATAGTTTTAGATCGTTCTTCATCTCACGAATTAAATTTTATAATCATCATTATAAAAAATGATTAAAGTAATAGCCAAGATCATTTATAAAAAAGTTATCTCATAATCAAATACTATTTGGTTCTTTGATCACTCATTTATCATTTAATGATCGAAACTAATATATACTAAATTGACCAAGATAACGATATCTGATTGAAGTAAAATTTTGATAGTATGCTACAAACATCATCAAGATTATCATTGCAGGTTTTTGAACCCATCGAAGGTCTCCATCTATCAAATCATCACATCATCGTTCGTAGTCGTCGGAATCAAATTTTTCTGATCGATGAAGCTAGGGCGATTGGATCAAGGTGATCTTTTACGATGATACTCTAATAATAATTATTTAGATAATGAATGATAAAAATATATATTAAATTTTAAAATTATATAATATTTAAAATATATATATATATATGGCAGTGGTTATAATTAACCGTTGTCATAAATAAGCTTATAGTAGTGGTTCATACTAATCACTGCTATAGGTCCAACTTATGACAACGGTTTCACTAACTACTGCTATAGATCCGATCTATAGCAGAGGCTATAATGAACCGCTACTATAGATCGATATATGGTAGTGATTTTTTGTAATCGCTGCTATAGGTCCGACCTACGGCAATGATTTTCATTAACCACTGCTATATATCGAACCTATAGCAGCAGTTATAAAAATCGCTGCTATAGGCCTGACCTATAGCAGTGATTAACAAAAATCACTATCGTAGGATCTATGACAGCGATTTCGAAACCTACTGCCATAGACCATTTTTATAGTAGTGAATATCAAGATAGAAGAGGTAACTTCTTCTCTACTCTAGAATGAGATTCTCAAACGAAAGAATTGAGTCATGAGTTCAGGTGGTGACTTAGCTTTGATGGTGTCTGAAGGTGATGGTCATAGAAGACAGAGTTGCAGAAGATCGTAAGATGGGTGGTTCAAGTCCAAGATGAGGGATTTGAGCAAGATCAAGTGCTACCGGTGTGATAAGTTGGGGCATCGAGTTAGAAACTTCCTATAATTTAGAGATCGAATGAAGGCTACTATGATGATGGGAAGTAATGATATAGATGTTGATCCAAAGATTGATTTTGATGATGATAAAAAATTTTGAGTATAAGTTATAAAGTCTAACTATGTTTATAAGAATGTATAGTTTCAAAACTTCAAACTTAACATCTTAATGGAGATAAAATTAAGTCCAAAGACAAGTCTAGCCTACAAATTATTTGGAGAAGAAAAGATCACAAACTATCTTTGGCACGCATGGCACGCAAACTGGGCCGACCCAATTTGAAACTAAGCCGATCTAGTCTCAGTGAAAATAGAAGCCAAAAAGCACAGAAAGTAAAATTTTTAAGATCGAAGAGACTGAGCCGATCCAGTGATACTGAGCCAACCCAGTCTGAAACTGAGCCAGTCCAGTATCTATAATGACTAATTTTTAGAACTGCAGTTTTTTCATCCTACAAGCTTTCCAATAGCTATTTTCTCTTCTCTAATGGCTAGATCACATCTAGAAGCCTATGTTAGTAACTTGTAATGGTGAAAAATCTTAGAAGTATATAAGAAAATACTTGGAGCATTAAGAGATAGCTTTTTAAGAGTTTATTGAGTATCTATTAAGAAAGCAAGAAGAGTGAGATCAAAAGAGTAAGGAAGGACTGATTTTCAAATATTCTTTGTCCTTCCAATATTTTCAAATCTAAGAGAAGTTAGGCCATCATTATTGAAGATCATCTCCTACTTCCTCAAGCTTTCAAAGAGAAAAAATTAACCCTACAAGCAAAGAAATCCAGATTTTCTTCTCTTGGATTTTATATAGTTTATTTTAAATTATATTTTTTTATATTTTATTTTAAGTTTCTTGGAGTAAGAAATTTGGATTGATCCAAGCCTCGAGTTGGACATTGTATTGGTTTAATTGATGAGCCAAGGGTAAAATCAATCAAGGTTGATTGTTAGTCCAAAAAAAAATAATCACTTATGAGATTTGGGTTGGTGATCTAGAAAAAATCAATTAGATTGATTATGAGTCCGAAAAATAATCGTGTACGATTTTAGTTAGTAAGCTAAGAAAAATCAATCGAATTTGATTATGAGCTTGAAAAATAATCAGACTGTAATTCTTGTTGAGATTTATAGTTGAATTCCCAAGGGATATACTTGGAGAGTGGACGTAGGTGCTGAGTTAGGCAGCGAACCACTATAAAATTTATGTATTTGTGATTATATGCTTTTGCTCTATTACATTTATTCACTATATATTACATAGTTTATTTATTGGTATTTAATTTGATCAATCTACTTACATCATAAGCTTAAAATTTAAAATATCCAATTCACCCCCCTCTTAAGTAGCCATATCTGAACAACAAGTGTTATCAGAGCAGGTGCTCTATTATTAATTATTGACCTTACTGTCTAGAGTGAAAGATCTATGGCAACCCAAATGAAATTTTTGTTTAATGAAAAATATTCTATAGATAGACCTTTACTTTTTAATGGCTTATATTATAGTTATTGAAAAACACGCATGTGTATCTTCATACAAGCATATGATTATAACTTATGAAAGATTATAATTGATGGCTCACACACCCTCAAAGCATTACTTGAGCATGATAAAAAAATGAATCAACTAAATGCTAAAGCAATGAATTTAGTTTATTGTTCATTAGACATAAATATTTTTAATATAATTTTTTATGTATTTTAGTAAATTAAATATGAAAAAAAATTAAAAACTACTTTTGAAGGAGTAAATCAAAGAGAAACATCAAGCTCCTAAGAAGAAAAGGTGGCTCACCCCAACTCATGCCTTATGGTCCATGAAAATGAAAAGAAGAAGAAAAAGAAAGAAATAAAAGAAAAAGAAAACAATGATTGTGAGGGAGCAAGGCAAAGAAGAGAATGAGAAAGAAGAGGAAGGTATAGAAAGTTGTTGCTTCATGGCTCAAAATGATGAGGTATATCATGAACACTCCTCTGAATTTTTTTTAATGAATTATATAAAGCCTTTAATGACTTAATGAATGAATATAAAAAGATAGGACTAAAAAATAAAAAATTAAAGAAATCAAATATTCTTTTAGTTAATGAAAAGAATAATTTTTTAATTAAAAAATATTTTTAAAGAAAATAATGCTTTGGCTAAGAAAAAAGAAGCACTTCTTAAATCTGAAAAATCTTTAGTTGAATAAAAGAATAAACTCTTAATTGAAAAAGAGATTTTTATGAAAGAAAAGAATTTATTTGCTAAAAAAAAAGTTTTTTAAACTTTAAAAATTTCTTTTGAAAGAAAATACAAACTTAAGAAAAGAGATTGAAAGATTGAAACCTATGCTTAACAAGTTTACAATTGGCTCTCAAAAGCTTCAATCTATTTTAATTAATTAAAAAATTATTTTTGATAAAATTGGAATTGGATATAATCCTTTGAGAAAATAAAAATTTATGAACAACATGTTTAGCAAAGTTTCATCTAAAAATCATTCAATTATATATTTCAAATATGATAAAGTAGGCTACAAAATTTTAGAATGTCACACTAAGAGAATTGGCTATACTTTAATTAAATAAATTTAAATTTCAAAAGGAACCATGTGCTCTAACCTCAATGGACCCAAGATGACTTGGGTATCAAAGATTAGCAAATGATTTTGCAGGTTCTCCAAGCATCCAATGAAGTGAAAAGAGCAAATTTCTATGGATCTTTCAAAAATGAAAGTGGATAGATGATGATACTTAGTAAAAGCTAAACTTATTTTGATATCACACCACCAATTATTGTTAAATTTATTTTGATGATCCATTAACATGTATGTATATTATGATTCCTCAATTTGAATAGTTTTCATGTATTGCCAAAAATTTAGTAAATTGATAAATTTTGATGATCTCTCAAAGCTTGCAATAATCTTATATTTTGATCTTAGTTGATTTAATTGATTATCATACCACTAATTGGATGTCAAATGACTCAATGTTTATCTTGTTGATTTTGATGATGTTATTATAATTAATTATAATTGAAGATATATTGAATTAAATTAATTTATGAACTTTTATTATTAAAGTTTAAGAATAATTTGAAATATTAACATATTTATTTGATAAGCTGAACTTTTTAAAAAAATACTTTCAAACTCGATTGGTATCTTGAATTATAGCAAATACTTATAATGACAAAAAGAAAGAGAGAATTTGGTAAATGAAGAAAGTGAATTAAACATATTAAATTACTCAAAATCTTGTGATATTTTTTTTCATAATATGATTTTAATTTGGTTATGAGATACAAAATTGATCAAGAGTAAGCAAGAAATGAAATTAAAAAATATGGCATATAGTAAGGGGGAGTAAATTTTGAATAAAAATTAAACTTAATTGACTATAATATTAAAAAAGAGTTTAATGATTTTGGACTATTAAAGAAGAATTTATTTTGTTGATTTTATTAATCACCTCCCTTTGAGTTGTTCATTTTGATGTTGTCAAAAAGGGGAAGAGTTATTATTGAGTATATGCTTGAGAATAATTTAAATAAAGTATGTTCTTATTATTTAGTAGTTTTATATTTTTTAAATATATAATCTTTTAGAAATTTACTATATATTATTTGCACATACTCAAAAATTTTGTCATCATCAAAAAAGAAAAGATTGTTGATTCAAAGATTGATTTTGATGATGACAAAGAGTTTTGAGTATAAGTTATAAAGTCTAACTATGTTTATGAGAATGTATAGTTTCAAAACTTCAAACTTGACATCTTAATGGAGATAAAATCAAGTCTAAAAGATAAGGCTAGTCTATAAATTGTTTAGAAAAGAAAGAATCATAAACTATCTTTAGCACACATGGCATGCAAACTAGGCCGACCCAGTCTGGAACTGAGCCGACCTAGTCTTAGTGAAAATAGAAGATAGAAAGTACAGAAAGTAAAATTCTCAAGATCCAGGAGACTGAGCCGATCCAGCTATAAATTGAGCCGACCCAGTGATATTGAGTTTATCCGAGAACTTTCCTCCCTAGGCCCATCAGTCTCCTACAGTAGAAAGGTAAATTTATGAATATTTTTTTTTGTTAAGCGTGTTTTGTATTTGGACTCGAACTGTTCATTCGATTTTAACCCACCCGAGTCGACCTGACCTAAAAATGGACTAAAAAAAATAAAAATTAAAAATTGACCCAAATAAGAAAGGAACCAAACCAAAATCGAACCAAGAATTTTGATTTGGTTCGATTTGGTTTTTTATTTTTTTTATAATTTTATCCATTTTTAATTTTCTATTTTTTATAAAGCATATTCAAATAATTATTATCAATTCATTGTTGGTTTGTTATATTATATTTAATTAAATTTAAGATCAGTTGAATTTGTTGATTGGTAATTTCTTACATTAAAAATCAATAATTGATAAGTAATGGTATATTGGTAATCGATAAATCATAAGTCAATAATATTTAGTTGCAAAATCGGTCGCTAAATTATTAGGGATCGATTTTTTATTTTTAGTGATTGATTTTTTGGTCGCTAAAACCTTATTTTCTTGTAGTGAATTCCACTCCATCCATCTTTTTGTTTATTTATTTAATTATTCATTATACTTTGTATTCTCTTATTATTTTTTTAAAAAAAATTAACTTCTTTTTTGTTGTATAGAGCTGAGATAGTATCATCATCGAAGAAAAAAATGCATATCAGATAATTTAACTTTAAGCAATTTATTTTTTTACTATAATAATTATTTTATTTAATTATGATATGTATGTAAGTTTATAACATGAAAATATAATATTTATTTTTTGATTTTCAATATAAGTGAAGAAAAGAGTTATGAAAAAATTGATCAATATATAAATTTTTAAAATAATATTATATGTCATATATCAGGATCCACAGTTGTGTGACCAGCTGGACTCATTATTCCAGCCATCATATCAGATAATTCTAATAGTAAACTCTTTTACTTATTTAAAGCTTTTATATTTAGAAGCTTCACATATTTAGGCTAAGCTTGAACCGAGAAAGAAGATTTAGGGGCTAAAAATTTAATTTAATCATCCAATTAATGGGCCGGAGGTGTCTATAGTTCCATATTATCGAATGAAATATATAGGAATAATTTATTCAAAAATCGAAGGAGAGTATCGAAAGATATATCTTCGTATCGAAAGATACATCTCTATATCGAAACTTATGAATAATATTTTATTTTTCTTCATTTCAGGATGCTGGGATATTCGGCTCTCATCTACCAACTACTGGAGATGAGCATGAGGACGAGGAGAATGTTACTTGATTTTTTTTGATTTGCATATAATTTTGATATATCATTATTCTATGTGCCTCAGTGGAGCAGCGAGGAGTATGCTAGCAGATGACAGAAGGCCAGGTAGAATTAGGCTGCCCAACAGTATTCGATCAGGCACATGGGCAGCTCCATCGGCATACATATTATGGTTGATAGATTGTTAAGAAATTTATACCAAAACTCTTTATTAGAATTATAAAAATTTATATATATATATGTTTTAATTAATTTAATTTTATTATTTATTTATTGTAGACATGGTAACTAGATCATCCACCAAGCTAGCTATAGTTGTAGGAGGCCACACACCGGTCTAGAAGGACTAGTGATTATTTAGATTCTAGGTCATGGTAGTTCATGGTAAGAATTTCAAACTATATTTATTAAGTTGTTACAGGATCTTATATGTATATTAAAACTAATATATTTCTAAACTATATAGGTAGATTATATGGAGTACATTATTGCACGGTATGGCGATGACTCGTCCACTTAGCCCATCCTTGACCTTAAGGGATGGCTCAAGATCATCGAAGGTGTGAGTAGGAGCCGGATCATAGGATTCGATCACAACTTCAACCCTCCAGCGATAATTCTCTTTAGCATCCTCACAAGTCTCGACGTCTCATATTTGAAGTGATGTCCATGTGAAGGAGGTTGCACTGAAGCTTCTAAGCCAACGATCTTAGAGCATCTGGAATGTCGTCTATGATGCGATCATAGAGGATCTTCAGGATCCATGACTAAGCGACTAGCTGGGCTTGTTGTTCCAGCCATATTATCAGATAATTCATCAGTAAACTCTTTTACTTATTTTAAATTTTCATATTTAGAAGTTTTACATATTGAGACTAGGCTTGAGTTGGAAAAGAGGATCTAAGGGCTAAAAATTTAATCTAACCATCTAATTAATAGATCGAGAGTGTCTATAATTTCATATCATAGAATGAAATATGTAGAAATAATCTATTTGAAAATCAGAGAAGAGTATCGAAAGATACGTCTCCATATCGAAACTTATGAATAATATTTTATTTTTTTATTTTAGGATGTTGGGATATTCGATTCTCACCCATCAGCTACTGAAGATGAGAAAGAGGATAAGGGGGATATTATCTAATTTTTTTATTTATATATAATTTTGATACATGTAAAGCAGTATCTCAATATAAAATTATATAATTTTATTTTTAATATAATATAAATAATTTTATATTTATGATTGTATTAAATAGTTATTATCTTTTTTTAATAGATTTTTAAAAATATTATTATTTATTAACAAATTTTAAATTATTTAATTATATTTTTTAAAAAAATAAAAAACTATTAGAGATGGTAGATTATCGTCATTATTAATTTTTTAGAATTTAAAAAAATAAAAAAAATTATTAGTGATGGTATTAGCAATAAAATTATCATTGCTAATAATTTTTTATAAAAATATTAAAAATTATTAGCAATGACATTAGCGATAAAAATGTGTTTGGAATTGTATCCTAAAATAAATCATTTAGATTGTAGATGATTGAGCTGATTTATAAAATATACTTGAATTATAAATAAATAAAAATTTTTATTCTAATAATTCATCACTTTTGTGTATCTTTCTGAAATAAACTTTTCTATGATGAAGTCCTTAGAACTATTTAGTCTCGACAAAGAAGGATTTGTCATTAGTCCATAAACTTATTCGTAATCAAATGATACGTTGTTACCTAGAGTGACAACGTATCAAGTATAGGTCATTGTGTATCATATGTGTTTGTTGTCCTCTTAATCAAAGAGTATGTTGTACTGATATGGCATATAGATGAAGTATAGGAGTACATTTCACTGAACGTGATCCAACTGCATAACTCTTTGCTATCAAGAGTTGCTCGCAAAGGATATGGGTATAAGTATCCCTTAGATCTGAGATCACTATGGTGACTTACAAGTGATTCACTGTACTTAGGTACTGGACTACCTGAATTTTTAATCCAATGACGGAAGGCTACTTGGTGCAGTCAAGTACTTATGAGTCGTGTGTGAGTCAAGACGAGATTAACCCCTCTAAGTGTTAGAGCAAGTGCATCACTATATTTTAATTTAGCAAAATCTCAATCGGGATGGTCCATTCGATGGATACTAAATTTTAAAATATAATATAGATGATTTTTAGGGTTGGCAGTAAATCCTAGATCGTCTTTTGAGCATTAAGATCAAAGGGATGAATTATATGATAACCATATGCCATAGGTTCATCGACGTTGTATTATGACTATACAACCTATCTGAACATTGAGTACCATTGCTAGATGATCACATCGATTGGCACAAGAAATTAGTTTCTATGCTACTGGCTTAAGATTCAAACCTATGGGATCACGTACAATAGGAGTTCCTATCTAATCTGATGGCTAATATAGAATCTCGATGACCTAGAACTCTATGATCAAGAGTCTTACTAGACTAAAACTCTATGATCAAGAGTTCCACTAGATTGGGACTCTAAGTCCTACTTGTCCAGGACTCTCTGATCGAAAATCCTGATGACCTGGGACTCTATGGTCAAGAGTCTCACTAGATTGGGACTCTATGACCAAGAGTTTTAGTGAACTAAGACTCTGAGTTCTACTTGTCTAAGACTCTCTGATCAAGAGTTTCATTGGTCTGAGACTCTATGATCACGAGTTTCATTTATTTGGGATACTAGGTTTGAGAGTCTTATTGGATTGAAACTCTTCAAGAATTTTATGTTGATGGGACTCTCTGTCCAGACATCCATCTGATTGAAACTCTATATTTATTAAAGAATTAATTAGTAATTTAATTATTTATTAGCATAATTTAATTGAGCGATGAGGATTCGATCAAATCTAATCAAATTGGATTTGATTGTTTTGACCAGATCAGGTCATAAGATGCTCTAATCACTATGGAAGATTCGATCCTCATTTGATCAGGGGTTGGACCTAATTAATTTTTAATTTGATTAAAAGTTTATTAGTTTAGGTTAAGTCTAATTTGGTTGGATCTAACTTGATCTAATTGGATCTAAAAAATTAGTTTAGTTGAAACCAATTTGGACCAAGTCAAATAAGTTTGAATTTGAACTCCCTATGCCACCCTGCCTTGACCATGCCATTCTTCGCATGAATTGTGAATTCATGTGAGAGTTTCCCATGCCAGAAAGAAGTTTGTGCCTCTCCTTTTTTCTCAAGTTGACCTGGTCCAAGTATTGGATCAGATTGATTTTTGGTTGAATTTTGAATTCAACCTGAGTTGGTTGGTTTGGTTGAAATCTCCCAACTCCCTCTCATCATTATCCATTCCCCATGCCCCTTATGACTTTGTCACTATTTTTTTGGCATTCCTAAGTGAGGGCATGTAGAAGGAGAGTCCTTCTATGCATCAACCTCTATGTGAGGGCATTGGAAGTGGATTAGACTAGGTTTGAATTCAAATTTCATTGGGAGGTTGAAACAAGTTCAACCTCCACGCCTTATCCCTTCCCACATGGTATTCCCATTAAAATCATGCCAATAAAAGGGTGAATTTTTGAGGCATGTGAAGATGGGGGTTAGGCTATGTGAGGGACTTCTGAGAGAGAGAAAATTCGAGTGGATGCTTATCCTGTGCGTGAAAAAATCCAAGGAGAGAAAGTGTTTCTTTCTTGCACTAAACTATTCTCTCATGCCTTCCATTTTTCTTTTCCTTTTGGACACCCACTTTAGATATGATCTAAGTGAGATTTCTATATATTAGAAAGTCTTCTATCCATGAAAATTTATTTCACAAAAAAATACCATAGAGAGTGTGCATGAGAGAGTTTTCAGTAATCAAGGTTTTTTGGGTGTATGAAACCATAGAATTAGGTTTCTATGTTTGGGTGGAGAGATAGAGTACTATGAGTGGATGATCACCATCGAACTTTAGAGACTACCTCATCATCCTCCGAAGCACACTATCTGATCTTCTGGAGTGTTCAGATGATCAAAAAAAAAGTGATTGATTGGATTGATTGAGTTCAGTCGTCAAAGGCTCCGACGAGGTGCTAGTACTCCGGTGGAGCTGATCAGGATCAGGAGCTCCATGTGGATCAACCATAGAGGTCAAATGAGTATGTGACTATAGTGTAACACTAGAGCTTCTTTTGATAGATTCAGATAATGGAGATTAGCTACCTACGCATAGGTATCGAGTTCTAAACTCGAATCGATCAGCAAATATGATTTACTGATCGATCATATTTAAATTTTAAATTACATATTAGTATGTCTAGATCCTAAGTAGGATTTTATAATTTGATCAATGCATACAATAAATTAATTTTAGATTAATTTTACTTCTACTATAATAAATTTTAAAAAATATTTCAAAAATGCATGCTTTAATCCTACGCAATTTCCAATAGTGGTGTCAGAGCAACTAGGTTGCTTGACATATTCTAATATATTAATTAAAAAAATAAATTCTTACATATTTGATATATTCGATCCAGATAACTTAGTAATCGAGGATGAATGAGCCATCAAGCCGTTCGATCATATGGGACAAGTATGATTTAAAGGCCATCTCCTCCCATTTAGTGGGGATATCTTATGGCGGTAAGGGTGCCACCATGAACTCATTCATTAAGATGAATAGTAAAAGAATTTGATTGAATTTGTTTCAATTAGAAAGTTAAACATGAATGTGTTTAGATTAGATCTAAAAGATAATTCATGATTTAATTTTCATTATGCTTGATTTTTTATTTAAAACCAGCAATAGGTTGCTATTTGAAAAAGAGCTGACCCATTTTGAAATGAGTTGACCCATTTAAAAAATAGAAAATAAAAATCTTTCAAAATTTAAAAATTATTTTTAAAATATTGAATTCCAATCTATCAGTCCAAAAACTTAATTAAAAAAATTAAGTATTGTCAAGTAGGATCTAGAATTGTAAATTAAAGATCCTGAGATAAATGCATAAAATTATGGATTAAAGGGCTAGATGAATGAGGTCCATTAATTGGATTAGACCTAAGGTTAGTTAAAGAATGAATTAATCTAGAGTAATTAATCAAATCTAATCAAGTGTTGAATTAGATTAGGTCAAGGATACTCTAGACTCAACTTCAATAGTTATAGTTGGATGAGTCCATATTTTTAATGAGACCAAGATGGACTTATTTCATGGCTAAGTGGTCTAGCCCAAAATTTCTAGGTTGATCAAATTAAATCTAATTAATCGATTTGTGTCTAAGGTAAGTTTGGCAGTCTAGATCAGTAGTTTTTAATTAGGAGCTACTCATACTAATTCGATCTTTGACGAGTTAATGGCATATCCCTTCCACTGATCTTACTTATCTAGCCGACATAGTCGATTAGGATTTAATTAGATTACTTGGTGATTTGAGCTGACCCATGTCACTAGGAATTAGTTTGACTAATTTTAATTAGTAAGATGAATTAAGTACCCATGGACCTAAATTGATCCTAATCCTAACCTATTGACTTGGTGAAGTCAATGGGAGGATTTGACTTGGTAAAGTTAGTGGAAGAAATTTGGTCCATGTCCTTCCTATTCTTAAATCATAAGTAACATAAATCATCTAAATTATTAGATTCTTAAAATGACTAAGTTATGGGGATAATCGAGTCATAGCCTTCCATTAAGGTGAATAGTAATAAGTCTAATTTTTTGGATGGACATTGGAGGTGCTTTACACCTGGTGTTCATTTGAATGTTGGAATTACTGTCCATCATATGATGATTAGATTGTACTCTTTTAATGATGATCAGGTTGGCCAGAGCTTTCCTCGGGCCCTCGGATCTGGTCATCATTGGTTTGATGCATCGAACTCAATCATATTAATGGTTGGACCTAACCAGACATTTTTAGTCGAGGCCAAACCCTACTAAATTGGCTTCTGGGGCAAAATCTAAATACTAAAAATTATTTAAGAAAATAATTAATTTTGAACCTACCTATAGATGCATACAGATTGGCCAGAGCCTACCTCGGGCCTGTCTGTAGTCTATGTGGATCTAGTAGCCACTAAAAAATTAGTGTAATTCCTCAAATTGGAGGTAAAGGCTACCAATTCGTTAAAAATAGTAGGAGGATCTTTAGACTAAAGTCCAAGCCTTTAGGGTTAATTAATTCAAATACTAATTTGATCTTATATTTTTCTTTCAGATAAATAGAATGACTAGTATAAGTCCACTCCGTTCATTATTGGATAGTGGTAAGCATTTAGGATCTAAGAATGAGAAGTCTAGTGTTGACCCTAATCAGGCAGATTCGAAGAAGAATTGTCCTCTTGACTCCAATAGGCTGAACAAGAGAAATTAGCAAATGATTGCTGGTCAAGACTATTATATGATAACACCTTGTAATTTCTTCGTATGTGATACATTTATCGGGATATTAGATATCAGAAGTCCAATTCAAATATGCAATTCATTGCATGAACTTTAAATTGGTAGAAAGTTTCAGAATAGCAATAGATTCTTCAATATTGAGGATGGAAGTAAAGTTCCAATCCCAGCATCGAGAACTCTTAAGCTACTTTTCAAAAATAATAATGTCATTTTAAGTGATTGTCACTATTGTCCATCTTTTATGATGAACATAATATTTATTGGGCTTTTGGCCCAAGATGATTATTATTTATCAATAAAAAAATATTATGATATCATTATGAATGATATTATGGTAATGTAAGAACAATTAAGAAATGACATTTATGTTTTATCACAGCTTGTTTGTGTAATGTACACATCAAATAAATGCCCAAAACTAGATCATGTCTCCGATGCCTATCTTTGGCACTGTCGGCTAGGTCATATAAATAAGAATAAAATTAATAGGTTAGTCAAGGAGAATATCCTTAACATCGATGATTGTGAATCATTGAATATCCGTGAGTCCTGTCTTCTTGGTAAGATGACCAAATCACCTTTTACTAGAAAAGATGAATGGGCCAATGAGCTTCTAAGTCTAGTACATACTAATGTATGTGGATCTATAAACACATGTGCTAGAGATGGATTCTACTACTTCATTACATTTACTAACAACCTATCTAGGTATGGGTACATCTATCTTATGAAGAGTAAATTTGATTCGTTTGATATATTCAAACGATATTGAAATGAGGTGGAAAAATAATTTGAGAAAAGTATTAAAACTATTCGGTCTGACCAAGAAGGTGAATAACTTTCTAATGAATTTTTGATATATCTAGGAGAGAATGAGATTCTCTCATAATGGATTCCTTATAGAACACCACAGCATAATGGTGTATCTAAAAGGAGGAATCAAATCCTATTAGACATGGTTCGGTTTATGATGGGCTTTGCGAGTTTGTCGATTTTTTTTGGGGATAATGTATTAGAGACTATTTATTATGTTTTGAATACTGTTCCAAGCAAGTCTATTGCAAAGACTCCATATGAGATATGGACTGGACGTAAGCCGACACTCTCTTACTTTAGGATTTGGAGATGTCCGACTTATGTCAAGCATTTGGAGCTAGAAAACCTTGAACCTAGGTCTGATAAATGCTTGTTTATAGGATACCCCAAGAAAACTAAGGGTTATTACTTCTACCTTACTGAAGAGCAAAAGGTGTTCATCAGCAATAGGGTAGTCTTTTTGAAAAAAAAGTTTTTCAGGAAAGGAACAACTACCTCTAATATTGAACTTGATGAAGTTTGATAGGTTGAAGAACTGACACATTCTAATGAACCTGCAGAACTGAATTTGATAAGATCAAACCCAAAGCCCATTGAAGAGGCACCTTTAAGAAGATCCGATAAAGTACCGTGTCAACTGGATAGATACTATAGTTTCTTGGTCTTAGATGGTGATCCTGTTGAACTCGATGAGAACGATGAGATTCCGATCACCTACATGAATGCCATGCAGAGGTCTGACTTCAATAAGTGGCTAGAAGCCATAAAGTCCAAAATGGAGTCCATGAAAGTCAACAGTGTATCAACATTGGTTGATCCATCTGAAGGGGTAAAACCCATTGGATGTAGGTGGATTTTCAAAAGAAAAAGATGAAGGAAGGCATGCAGGGTTACTAGCCCTATTTTCAAAAATTTTTTTCAAAAACATACATAATGAAAACTATTATTAATCAAATTAATAATAAGAGCTACAGATCTAATCTAAAAATTCTACATAATTTGGATCTAATGTATCATATATGCATGCATATCTAAAAAATAAAAATAGAAACTATAGTAAAACTATTTTTATTGCTCTATGTGTTCAGAATATATTATCTTTTCATAGGTAGATGGACTCTGCAATTTGATCTCCTCGGTGTTGATCTGATCATCATGATGCCTCCACACAAGAATCTAACCTCCATGGATAATCCACATGAGACCCTGATCTCGATCAACTCCTCTCGAGTGCTAGCTCGTATAGAAGTCTTTATTGCTGATGTAGATCAAACTTCTTCGATCTTCTTCACGGAATCTTAGAATGCTCTGGATCCCAATGAACGTAGAAGATAGAAGAGGAGGCCTTCCAACAATTTTGTGAAGTCACGACCCCCATAACTCATAACTAGAAATCCAAACCCTAGTTCTAGATCCTAGGGTATGCACTCACCCAAAACACTTATGCAGGATTTTTCTTTTGATTTCTTTCACGCACGCAGAGGAGAGACTTTCTCTTCTCACATTTCTCTCTTTTCTCTTCCTTATTCGCATGTCCATAAAATCAAACATTTTATAGATGCACACAAAACATGGGAGGCATGATGGAGTGGTTTAGATCAAGTGGTTATCCATTCAAATTTAAATTTCATTCAAATTAAATTGGTAACCAGATAAAATCAATCCTTATGATGCATAAGAAGGGAGAACGCACACCCTCCCTTGCATGAAAAAAACTCATGAGAAACCTCTTTCTCATGGAGATAGGATGGCGCAAATCAAAGGGTGATGTGGCACATGGAAAGACTAGTAAAACTAGTCTTTCGTTTGACATCCAATTGAATCAATCCAATCTAAATTGGTTAAGCCCAATTAGATCAGATTAAATCCAACTTATTTAGGCTTAATTAGGCTCAATTAAATCCTAATCAAATCAAAAATTAATCAAACCCAACCCCTGATCAAATTTCCTTGGTTATTAGGTTATATTATAACCTAATCTAGTCAAATCCAATTGAATTCAATTCAATTAGACTTGATCATAAATTATTTTTCAATCAAATTGAATTAATTAGCGATCAAATTACTAATTAATCTTCTATAGATCAGCCTTTAGATCGAGTAGGAATCTTTAGTGTGTGACCCGATAGGTTCGAACCTAAATTGGTAGCACAAGAACCAATTTTCTGTACTAATCAAAATAACCATTTAAAAATGGTACTCGATGATTGGATAGATTGAATAGTGCAATTATAATATTTAGAATCTATGTGAATATGTTACCGCATAATTCATCCCTTTGATCTCTGTGCATAGGATGACTCACAATTAAACTATCAATCCTGAAAGATACATCCAAATTATATCTCAAAGCAATTAGTGCTGTGACCCCTCACTAAAACTATCCTAGCTAACGCTTTACTAAATTAAAATACTATTGAATATAGCTTCTAAAACTAGGAGTGATCAATCCCATCTTAACTCACACATCGATTCCTCAAGTACTTGACTGAACCTAAAAATCTTTCATCATTGATTTAGAAATTCAGGTAGTCTGGTACCAAAGCACAGTGAGTTACTTGAAAGTCACCATGGTGATCTTAAGTCAGAGAAATATTTATGTCCATATTCCATCGAAAAAATTTTTGACAACAAAAAAGCTCTGGAGTCAGTCACGTTCAATGCAAATGTATCCCTATATCTCACCTATATGCCATACCAGTGTCTCCACACTCATTGGTTAAGAAGATAAGCAACCTACATAGTATACAATAATCTATACTCGATAGATGTTGTCGTCCTTGGTAACAATGTATCATTTGATCATGAACAATTTTAAGGACTAAACAACAAATTCTTCTTTGTCGATTCTAAATAGTCCTAAGGACTTCATCATAATAGATAGGAGTTCATTAGAAGATAAAAAATTTATGATGAAAAAGCTAGAATAATTTTATTCAATTAATAATTTATATATAATTACATAAAATAGATTAATTATCAATAGACCGATGATTGACTTTAGGACACTATTCCTAACAATCTTTTACTTGGCCTAAAGTCAATCGGTGCAGTATCGTATACCCATCTTTGACTTAAAATCATCAAACTTCTTTACTGTAATAGCTTTAGTGAATGGGTCGATCAAGTTCTCCTTTCCATCATTCTTCTAAAAATCGACATCACCTCGATCCATAATCTTTCGGATAAGATGAAAGTGATGCAGAATATGCTTCGTCTACTAGTGTGCCTTCGATTCCTTCGCCTGAGCTATGGCTCCAGAGCTATCATAGAAGAGCAGAATTGGATCATTGAGGGAGGATGCTACTTCGAGCTTGATGATGAACTTCTTCAACCACACTGCTTCTTTGGTAGCATCTGATGTAGTAACATATTCTACCTCGCATGCTGAATCAACCATGGTGTGCTGCTTGGAACTTTTCCAGCAGATAACACTACCATTAAGAATAAATACATACCCCGATATACTCTTACTATCATCGTGATCAAACTGGAAACTAGAGTTTATAAACCGTATAAGTCTCAAGTTTGACTCATCATAAATAAGCTACTGGTCCTTAGTATTTCTTAAATACTTCAGGATGGTTTTAACAACCTTTCAGTGGTTTTTTTCTGGATCAGATTGATATCTACTTACTACTCCTAGTGAGTATGCTACATCCGATTGTGTACATGTCATGACGTACATAATAGAATCCACTACCGAAGCATATAGAATTCTACTCATACGTTCTCTCTCTTGAGGTATTGTCGGATAGTCCCTCTTTGAGAGAGAAACTCCATGGCATATCAATAGATAGCTCTTCTTAAAATTTTTCATGCTGAACCTCTTCAGCATAGTGTCAATACACATCGACTGGGACAACCCAAGCAACCTTTTAGATCTATCTCTATAGATCTTCATCCCTAGGATGTAGGAAGCTTCTCCCAGATCCTTCATGGAGAACTATGACGACAGCCAGATCTTTATTCCTTATAATGTAGGAACATCATTTTCAATTAAGAGAATGTCATCCACATACAATACTAAAAATACTACTACTGGACCATTAGCTCATTTATATATGCAGGATTCTTCTTCATTCTTAATGAAGCCATACGTCTTGATCGTTCTATCAAAACGTATATTCCAACTCCAAGATGCCTGCTTTAGTCCATAAATGAATCTTTGAAGCTTGCACACTTTAGACTCATCTATGGAGGTGAAACCTTCAAGTTGTATCATACACACCTCTTCAGCTAGCTTTTCATTTAGGAAAGCTATTTTCATATCCATCTGCCAAATTTCATAGTCCAAATGCATAGCTCTCGTAAGCATGATCCGAATAGACTTAAGCATTACCATAGGAGAGAATGGCTCATTATAGTCTATACCAGACAGGCTTTACAGGTCTCCACCTTTTCGTCTACATTTTTTTTTCTTTTGAAGACTCACTTATATCCTATGAATTTTATTCCTTCGGATGGGTCAACCAATGTCCATACATCATTGACCTTCATGGATTTTATTTTGGATTTTATGGCCTTAAGCCATTTTTCAGAGTCGGGTGTTTGCATTGCCTCCATGTAGGTGATCGGATCCTCATCATTCTCATCAAGTTCGATAGGATCATCATCTCAGATCAAAAAATCATAGTATCTATCTAGCTGACATAGTACTCTATCTGATCGCCTAAAGGGTGCAAGTTCACTAGGCTTCGGGTCTGATCAAATCAAATTTAATTTTGGTTTAGCTACTTATATCAGTTTCTCTTCCTATCATACTTCCTCAAGCTTGATCTTAGTAGCATTAGTTCCTTCACTAAGAAACTTCTTTTCTAAAAAGACTTCCTTAAGGCTAACAAACACTTTTTGCTCATCAGCAAGATAGAAGTAATACCCATTGGTCTCTTTTGGGTACCCAATTAAACTACACTTGTCAAACCTAGGTCCAAGCTTGTCCATTACTAAATGTTTGACATAAGCCGGACATCCCCAAATCCTAAGGTGCGAGAGTACTAGCTTATGCCCTGTGCACATCTCATATGGTGTTTCAAAAATAGACTTACTCAAAACCCTATTCAAAATATAACAAGCTGACTCGAGCACATATCCCCATAGGAAGATAGATAGACCGACAAACCCCATCATGGATTGAACCATATCCAACAGAATTCGATTCCTCCTTTCAAATACACCATTATGCTATGGTGTTCTAGGAGTCCATTGGGAGAGAATTTCATTCTTCCCAAGATATATCATAAATTCGTTAAAAAGATACTCATCCTCTCGATCAAATCGAAGAGTTTTGATACTCTTCTCAGTTTACTTTTCTACCTCATTATAGAATAGTTTGAACATTTCAAATGACTCTGACTTATCCTTTATTAAATAAACATACCCATACCTCGATAGATGATCTGTGAAGGTTATGAAGTAAAAATATCCACCTCTAGCATTTTTGCTCATGGGTCCATATACATCAGTATGTACTAGACCCAGGAGTTCACTGGCTCATTCATCCTTTCCAGTAAAAGATGACTTGGTCATTTTTTCAAGCAAACAGGACTCACAGATCGAAAGTGATTCATAATTACTGACCTCAAGAATTTTTTCTTGAGCCAACCTATATATTCTATCCTTATTAATATGACTTAGCCTACTGTGCCAAAGGTAGACATCTGACATATCATCAAATCTAGGATGTTTACTAGGAAATTGGACTACATTAATAGACTATGATAATAGATAAATTTTATTATTTAATTAACCAAAATAAACTGTAATACCATTTAAAATGACATTATAAAAATTTTCTTTTATTGAAAATTGATAACTATTCTTGGTCAAAAAGCCTATCGAAATTATATTCAATAAAAAACTTAGACAAAAGTGACAACCACTAAGAATAACTCTATGAGAATTGATTACAAGGTTCATGATTTTTAAAGCTAGAACTGAAATTTATCTTCCATCTCCAATATTCAAGAATCTCTCAACTTCACCAAATTTTTTACTGATCTGAAAATCCTGCATCGAATTATAAATATGATAAGAGTTTTTGGTATCTAAGATGTAGATAGTGGTATCATAAATTAAGAAGTTGCAACGTGTTATCACATAATTATCTTGTCCAGCAACTACTTGCTTCCTTCTCGGCCTGTTCGAATCTAGGAAGGCAGTATATTGAGGATAATTCCTCTTCCAATGCCCCCGCTTCTTGCAAAAAAAAGCACTCTACGTGGCTCTGGTCAAACTTGTACTTCTTGGTCTAATCCTATGTAGACATCCCAGCATACGGTTGCACCTTCTTGTTGTTCTTTATCTTATTCTTCTTTTCTTTCCTAAAGGGTCGACCAGAAGAAGATCCTTCCATTACATTCACCAACTCTTTTTGGAGCTGGTGATCCTTCTCAAAGTTCTGTAGCAACCCCAATAAGCCATAGTAGTTTACTGCAGACTTTGTCATCCTAAAATGAGTAAAAAATGAAAAGAAGGACTTGGGCAATGAATTTAGGATCACATCCTTTCTGAGCTGCTCATGCAGGAGAAGGCCCAGCATACTCAGGCACTCAATCATCTCAATCATGTACAATACAAGATCAGTAACTGATGCCCCATCCCTCATTCGAGCATTAAAAATGGCACATCTAGTCTTATGCCTTTCAACATCGTCAGGCGTATCAAAGGAGTCGTTCAATATTTGAAGCATCTCTTCAGGCTGGGCATTCTCGAACCTACAGCTAAACTTGTCATTCATCACCACCAGTATAATGCACTGAATGGTGGTGCTGTTATTGTGCCACTTTTGATTAGTATCTCGAACTGCTCCTCTAGCATTCGAAGCTGGCTCCTTAGGTGTTGGATCAGTTAATACATACAAGATCTGCTCATGCTTCAGAATGATCTTTAACTTTGGATACCAGCTATTGAAGTTGCATCCCATGAGTTTGTCATTGTCCAATAATGACTGAAGCGATAGGATAGTGGCCATTTCTATACATTTAAGAAAAATCAAAGATCTAATTAGTAAATGAATTATTTACTTCAAAGACTTGGACTTTAATCTAAAGGTTCTTCCACTATTTTTATATACGAATTGGTAGCCTCTACCTTTAATCTGAGGAATTACTCTAATTTCTTAGTAGATACTAGAATTCACACAGACTACACACGAGCTCAATTTTGGTTAGTCAACTCATGTGCATCTATGGATAGATTTACAATCAATTATTTCTCTAAATAACTTCTAGTAATTTTAATTTTATTCCAAAAATATAATCAATAGGTTTTGGCCTCCACTGAAAAGATTCAATTAGGTCCAACCGTTAACATACCATATTTAGTGCATCAGACCAATAAATGACCAGACCTAACTTTGGCTGACCACCTGACCACCATTAGAAAGATACGATCAAATTATCATATTATGAATGATAATTCCATTAGTCAATAAATACCAGGTCTTTGGACCTTTAATAATTATTAAACTAATAGATCCATTATCACTCAACTTAATGGGAGGCTATGATTTAGTTATCATCATAACTTTATCATTTTAGGAATCTAATAATTTTAGAGAATTTTATTAACCAATTTTAAGAAGAATTAACCAGCCATCTTGGATCCTCCCACTGACTTCACCAAGTCAGATCAATAAGGACCTAATTAGAACTGACATTAGAAACATCTAAATCAATCGAACTGATTTACCTAATTGACATGGGTGAGCCCAAATCATCAAGTAGTCTAATCAAAATTTAATTCATCAGGATGGCTAGGTAAGTGAGATCAGTGAAAGAGATATGCCATTAACTCGTCAAAGATCGAATCAATACAAGTAGCTTTCAATTAAAAACTACTGATCTGAGCTGTCAGATTTATCTTAGATACTATCTGGTTCATTAGTTTCAATTTGACCAATCTAGCAATTTTAGGTTCCACCGCATAGCCACGAATCAAATCCATTTGGTCCTCATTAAAGGCATGGGCTTGACTAACTACAACTATTATAATTTGGTCTAAAGAGTTCTTGACCTAATCTAAATTAATATTTAGTTAGATTTGATTAATTACTCTAATTTAGTCCATTCTTTAACTAACTGTAGGTCTAACCTAATTAATGAACCTAATTCGACTAACTCAATAATCTATATTTTATGATCAATGACTTAGGATCTTTAATTCATAATTCTAGATCCTAATTCATCATACTTAATTCTTAATTAAGTTTTAGGCTAAGGATTAGGGTTTGGCATTTTAAAAATATTTTTTAATTTTTTTAAAAGATTCTTTACATCCTAGCACTGTTTCACTAAATAGGTCACCTTATTTCAAAAATAGATCGACTTATTTTATAAACAAGCACTAGATGTAGGTTTGATCACATAAAACCAGCCAATAAGGACCTTCAGCCAACTTCTGAATCAGGCTGGCTTGGCTCCTATCCGAGCTGGCCCGAGTAGAAGCCGAACTAGCTCAGTTCCTAAGATAGTTAGCTTGGGCAGAAGGCCCGAAGGGCATCATCTCTGTCGAGCAGGTAATCCAAGCCGATCCAAATTGAAGTTGAGCCAACTTGGTCAGGGATCCAAGCTGGCCCGAATTGAAGTTAAGTCGACCTGAATCCTGACCAAGCCGACTGAAGCATCAATCCAGAAACCATATCATGACTGGCATGTTGATAGAGCAAGCTCAATACCTGAGAGAGCCAGCTCGACCGACAAACAGAACCTTCCTAAGATCCTATTCAGGTTTAATCTAAATCTATGTAAATTACAAAAAGAAATCATAAAACTATTTAGATCTAATCTAAATGCTAATTCATGATAAAAAATTTAGATTAAACCCAATATAACATTTCATAAAAATTCATTAGATCTAATCTAAAGTTTTATGATCAATGTTATAGATCGCAACGTACCAGGATAATCTTTCCACTATAAGGGATAAATCTTATAATAGAATAACCTACAGTCCATGTGATCATCATTTTTATCTTTTAGATTAGATTATCATTTAGATCTAATCTAATAATAATCCAAACATGCATATATAATACATCAAAGAACCTTCAGCTCTAATACCATTTGAAGGAAGGCATGTAGGGTTACTAGCTCTATTTTCAAAATTTTTTTCCAAAAACATATGCAGTGAAAACTATTATTAATTAAATTAATAATAAGAGCTATAGATCTAATCTAAAAATTCTACATAATTTGGATCTAATGTATTATATATGCATGCATATCTGAAAAATAAAAATAGGAACTGTAGTAAAATTATTTTTACTACTCTATGTGTTTAGAATACATTATCCTTTTGTGAATATATGGATTCCGCAATCTAATCTCCTCGGTGTAGATCTAACAACCGTGACACAGCCACACAAGCATCTGGCCTCCATGGTTAATCCATATGAGATCCTAATTTTGATCAGCTCTTTTTGAGTACTAGCTCGTATTAAACTCCTTTGATCTTCTTCACGGGTCTTAGGACGCTCCGGATCTCAATGAATGTAGAAGATAGAAGAGGAGGCCTTCCAGCAATTTTGTGATGTCACGACCCTCATAACTCAAAACTAGAAACCCAAACCCTAGGTTTAGATCCTAGGGTATGCACTCATCCAAAACCCTTGTGTAGGATTTTTCTTTTGATTTCTTTCACGCACGCAGAGAAGAGACTTTCTTTTCTCTCATTTCTCTCTTTTCTCTTCCTTATTCACACATCCATAAAATTAAACATTTTATAGATGTGCACAAAACATGAGGGAGTGGTTTGGATCAAGTGGTTACCCATTCAAATTCAAATTCCATTCGAATTAAATTGGTAACTAGATAAAATCAATCCTTACAGTGCATGAGAAGGGAGAATGCATGCCTTCCCTTGCATGAAAAGAAATCATGAGAAACCTCTTTCTTATGGAGATAGGATGGCGCAAATTAAAGGATGATGTGGTATATCGGAAGACTAGTCAAACTAGTCTTATGTCTGACATCCAATTGAACCAATCCAATCCAAATTGATTAGGCCCAATTAGATTAGATTAAATCCAACTTATTTAGTTTTAATTAGGCTCAGTTAAATCTTAATCAAATCAAAAATTACTCAAGCCAATCCCTAATCAAATCAGGGATCAAATCTTCTTAGTTATTAGGTTATCTTATAATCTAATCAATCAAATCCAATTCAATTAGACTTGATCATAAATTATTTTTCAATCAAATTGAGTTAATTAATGATCAAATTACTAATTAATCTTTCATAGATCAGCCATTAGATCGAGTAGAAATCTCTAGTGTGCGTGACCTCGCAGGTTCAAACCTAAATCGGTAGTATAGGAATCAATTTTCTATACTAATCGAAGTAACCATCTAGCAATGGTATCCGATGATAGGATAGGCCAAATAGTGCAATCACAACATTCAAAACCTACGTGAATATGGTTACCGCATAATTCATCTCTTTGACCCCTGTGCATAGGATGACTTAAAGTTAAACTGTCAACCCTAGAAGATATATTCAAATTATGTCTCAAAGCAATTAGTCCTATGACTCCTCACTAAAACTATCCTGGCCAAGGCTTTGCTAAATTAAAATACTATGGAACACAGCTCCTAAAATCAGGAGTGGTCAATCCCATCTTAACTCACGCACTGACTCCTTAAATACTTGACTGTATATAAAAATCTTCCATCATTGAATTAGAAATTCAGATAGTCTAACACCAAAGCATAGTAAGTTGCATGAAAATCACCATGGTGATCTCAAATCGGAGGCATACTTATGTCCATATTGCATCGAAGCAATTCTTGATAGCAGAAAAGCTTTAGAGTCGGTCATATTTAGTACAGATGTATCCCTATATCTCACCTATATGCCATACCAGTGTCTCCATACTCATTGGTTAAGAGAACAACCCATCTATATGGTACACAATGATCTATACTCGATAGACATTGTTGTCTTTGGTAACAACGTATCATTTGATCACGAATAATTTTAAGGACTAAATGATAAATTCTTCTTTGTTGATTCTAAATAGTCCTAAGAACTTCATCACAATAGATAGAAGTTCATTAGAAAATAAAAAATTTATGATGAAAAAGTTAGAATAATTTTTATTTAATTAATAATTCATATATAATTACATAAAATAGGTCAATCATCAATAAACTGATGATTAGCTTTAGAACACTATTTTCAATAAAAGGGACGCAGACGAAAAGATGAAGATCTATAAAGCCCATCTGGTTGCCAAGGAATATCATCAGCATTATGGTATTGACTATGATGAGATATTTTTTTGGTGGCAATGCTCAAGTTCATTCGGATTATGCTTGCGATAACAGCATACCTAGACTATGAGATCTGACAAACGAATGTGAAGACAACTTTTCTAAATGGAGAGCTAGATGAAGAGGTGTATATGATATAGCCTGAGAGATTCACATCCATAGACAAGTTCAATATGTGCAAGCTTCAAGATCCATCTATGGATTGAAGTAGGCATCTCGAAGTTAGAACATGTATTTTGATATGGTGATCAGAACATATGGCTTCTTTAAGAATAGAGAGAAACCCTACATGTATAAATGGGCTAATGATTCTATAGTAGTATTTCTTGTATTGTATGTGGATGATATTTTCTTAATTGAAAATGACATTCCTACTCTATAGGGAATAAAGGTTTGGCTATCATCATAATTTTTTATAAAGGACTTAGGAGAAGCTTCCTACATCCTAAGGATGTAGATCTATAGAAATAAATTTAAAAGATTGCATAGATTGTCCCTATCCACGTACATTAATATCATGCTGAAGAGGTTCAACATGGAGAATTCAAAAAAAGGCTATCTTCTGATAGACCATGAAATTACTCTCTCTCGAAGAATTATCTGATAACTCCTTAAGAGAGAGAATATATGAGTAGAATACCATATACTTCGATAGTGAATTCTATTATGTACATCATGACGTGTACGAGATCGGATGTAGGATATTTATTAGGGATAGTGAGTAGATACCAATCTGATCTGGATGAAAATTACTGAAAGGTTGTAAAGATAATCCTAAAGTATTTAAGAAATACTAAGGATCAGTGGCTCATTTATAGAGATACTAATTTAAAACTTATCGGATATATTGATTTCAATTTCTAGTCAAACCATGATGATAGCAAGAGTGTGTCAGATTATGTATTTATCATGAATGGTGGAGTGGTTTGCTGGAAGAGTTCCAAGCAGCACACTGTGGTATATTATGTATACGAGATGGAGTATGTCGCAGCATTTGATGTTGCGACGAAAGCTGTGTGGCTACGAAAGTTCATCAATGAGCTAAAAGTGGCACCTTCCTTAGATGGTCCAGCTTCGCTATACTATGATAGCACTAGAGCCATAGCTCAAGCAAAGAAGTCAAAGGCACATTAGCGCACCAAGCATATTCTGCATTACTATCATCTTATATGAGAGATCGTGGAACAAAGTGATATCAAGCTTCAAAAGATCAATGAAAAGAAGAACATGATCGATCCATTTATTAAAGCTCTCAAAATCAAAGAGTTCGACAATCACAAAGGGAAGATAGATATTTGATACTGTTCTGAGTGACTTTAGTCTAAGTGGGAGTTGTTGAAAATTATATCCTAAAGCTAATCATCTAGGTTGTAGATGGTTGAGCCGATTTATAAAATATACTTAAATTATAAATAAATAAAAATTTTTATTTAGGAAATTCATCACTTTTATGCATCATCCTGAAATAAACTCTTCTGTGATGAAGTTCTTAGGACTATTTAGTCTCAACAAAGGAGGATTTGTCATTTAGTACTAAAACTTATTCATGACCAAATAATATGTTGTTATCTAGGATGACAACGTATCAAGTGTAGATCATTGTGTGCCATATGTGTTGGTTGTCCTTTTAACCAAGGAGTATGTTGTACTGGTATGGCATATAGGTAAAGTATAGAGGTACATTTCACTGAACGTGATCCAATTAAGTAGATCTCTGCTGTCAAGAGTTGCTCCAAAGGATATGGGCATAAGTATCCCTTAGACTTGAGATCACCATGGTGACTTACAAGCAACTCACATACTTAGGTACCGAACTACCTGAATTTTTAATTCAATGATGGAAGGCTACTAGGTGCAGTCAAGTTCTTATGAATCGGTGTGTGAGTCAAGATTAGATTGACCCCTCCAAGTATTGGAGCAAGTTCATCATTATATTTCAATTTAGCAAAAACTCGATCGAGATGGTCCATTTGATTGATACTGAATTTTGAAATACAATGTGGATGATTTTTAGGATTGGTAGTAAACTCTAGATCTTCTTTGAGCATTGAGGTCAAGGGGATGAATTATATGGTAACCATATGCCATAGATTCGTTGATGTTGCATTACGACTATTTGACCTATTCAGATATTGGGTACCACTGCTAGATGGTTACATCGATGACCATCGATTGGTATAGAAAATTAGTTTTTATGCTACCGACTTAGGATTCGAACCTATGGGGTCACACATAATAGGAGTTTCTACCTGATCTGATGGCTGATAAGGAGTTTCGATGATCTAGGACTCTATGATCAAGAGTCCTACTAGACTGAGACTCTATGATCAAGAGTTTCATTGGATTGGGACTCTGAGTCCTACTTGTCCGGGACTCTCTGATCGAGAGTCCTGATGACTTGGGCTATGCAATCAAGAGTTCTACTGGACTGAAACTATATAATCAAGAATTCTAGTGGACTGAAACTCTAAGTCATACTCGTCCGAGACTCTCTGATTAAGAGTTCCACTAGTCTGAGACTCTATGATCGCGAGTTTCATTCATTTGAGATACTGGGTTCGAGAGTCCCACTAGATTGGGACTCTTCAAGAATTTCATGTTGATGGGACTCTGTTATCCAGACATCTATCTGATTGAAACTTTATATTTATTAAAAGATTAATTAGTAATTTGATTATTGATTAGCTCAATTTAATTAAGCGATTAAGATTTGATTAAATCTAATCAAATTGGATTCGATTGAGTTTAACTAGATCAAGTCATGAGATGACCTAATCGCTATGGAAGATTTGACTCTAATTTGGTCAGGAGCTAGATCTAATTAATTTCTAATTTGATTAAAAATTTATTGATTTGGGTTAAGCCTAATTTGGTTGAATTTAACCTAATCTAATTGGGTCTGAAAAATAAGTTTGGTTGAAACCAATTTGGACCAAGTCAAATTAGATTGAATTTAAACTCTCTGTGCCATCCTGCTTTGACCATGCCATTCTTCACATGAATTGTGAATTCACATGAGAGTTTCTCATGCCAAAAAAAAGTTTGCACCTCTCCTTTTTTCTCAAGTTGACCTGGTCCAAGTGTTGGATCAGATTGATTTTTGGTTGAATTTTGAATTCAACCTGAGTTGGTTGGTTTGGTTGAAATCTCCCAACTCCCTCTCATCATTATCCATTCCCCATGCCCCTTATGACTTTGTCACCAATTGTTTTGGCATTTCTGAGTGAGGACACACAGAAGGAGAGTCCTTTTGCATATCAACCTCTATGGGAGGGCATTGGAAGTGGATTAGATTGGGTTTGAATTCAAATTTCATTGGGAGGTTGAAACAAGTTCAACCTCCACGCCTTATCCCTTCCCATGTGGTATTCCTATTGAAATCATCTAATAAAAGGGTGAATTTTTAAGGAGTGTGAAGATGGGAGTGAGGCTATGTGAGGGGCTTCTGAGGGAGAGAAAATTTGAGTGGATGCTTACCCTGTACATGGGAAAATCCAAGGAGAGAAAGTGTTTCTTTTTGGTGCTAAACTATTCTCTCATGCCTTCCATTTTTCTTTTCCTTTTAGATGCCCACTTTAGATATGATCTAAGTGGGGTTTGTATAGATTAGAAAGTCCTCTATCCATGAAAATTTATTTCATGAAAAAATATCATAGAGAGTGTGCGTGAGAGAGTTTTCGGTAATTAGGGTTTTTTGGGTGTATGAAACCCTAGAATTAGGTTTCTGGGTTCAAGTGGAGGGATAGAGTACTGTGACTGGCTGATTACCATCGAACTTCAGAGACTATCTTGTCATCCTCCGAAGCTTACTATCTGATCTTCTAGAGTGTTTGGAAGATCAGAAGAAAGACGATCGATTGGATCGATCGAGATCAATCGTCAAAAGCCCTGGTGAGGAGCTAGCACTTCGGTGAAGCTGGTTGGGATTAAGAGCTCCATGTGGATCAATCGTAGAGGCTGGATGAGTGTGCGGCTATAGTGCAATACTAGAGCTTCTTTTGGTGGATTTAGATCATGAAGATCAGCTATCCGCATACATGTATTGAGTTCTGAACTTGAATCGGTCAGCGAATATGATTTACTGATCGATCGCATTTAAATTTTAAATTACATATTAGCCTATCTAGATTCTGAGTAGGGTTTCAATGCATGCAGTAAATTAATTTTAGATTAATTTTGCTTCCATTATAATAAATTTTAAAAAATATTTTAAAAATGCATGCTTTAATCCTACGTGATTTCCAATAAAATACTATCACTAATAGATTTTTATTGGTTTAATTAATAAAAATTAAAATTTTTAGTAATGGCATCTTTGTCGCTAATGCCGTCGCTAATTAGTTATTAGCGATGGTAATAATTACCATCGCTAATAATGATAATTAGTGATAAATTTTTTTTAGATTGGATTTTATGAAGGTATTAAAGACGACAAGGTTATTAGCGACGGCATACGAACTATTAGCGATGGTATTTAGCCATTGCTAATAGTCAAAATTCTTGTAATATTAGCGATGGCTATAGCGACGGAAATATAGCTGTTACTAATAATAATCCTAAAATCCCTCCACCGATTTTTGACTTTTCATTTTTGCTCATCCCTGCCATCACCCCCCTCTTTCCCCCACCTCCGGTACCCCTCTTTTTCCTACTATCGGATCCTCCTTCCCCAAGCCCTCAACCATCTCCCCGAGCCTTTGACCATCGGATCCTGCTTTTCCAAGCTCCTAACCATCTCCCCAAGCCTCCGACTGCCTCCCACCATTCTAAGCCTCCGACTGCCTTCCCGAGCCCTTGGCTTGCCTCTTCCTGGCTGCCTCCGATCCCCCTCTTTCTCCACCATTGGATCTGACTTTTTCGAGCCACTAGGTGCCTCCTCGAGCCTCGAGCCCCCAACCTGCTTCCCCGAGCCCCCGCCCACCTCCCCCAACTGCCTTCCCGAGCCTTAGCTTGCCTCCCCCCTTCTTCCCCTGCCTTCCTCTTTCCTCCCCACCCTCACTTCTTCTCTTACTGCGCAACACCATATCCTGCCATGCAGTGCTACCTCCATACCATAGCACCGTCTTCATAGGTTTGGTGAGTATTAGTGACAATGGCGACAATGGCTACATAGCAACCATAAATATCATTATTTTAAATTTTTTTAATAATTTTAAATTAATATTTATAAGATTTGGTTAAATTAGATTTAATATTTAAATTAAATTAATAATATTTAATTAAAATTAGTTAAATTTATTTTAAATTTTTAGGTTCTACTCAAGGAGGGTTGTGGCCTGGCCTAGCCCATTTCTAGTCCTATTCATAATCCCACTCAGTACTTTGGAACCTACAGTATAGGATTTGCCTGGATGCTGCACTGGTATGCTCGCATGGTCTAGTCATCTAGCATGCTCCAAGTCCGTATGCATGGGACATACATCCCAACAATCTCCATTTGCAATGATGTCTTCTACTTAGAAATTTAGTATTTTAAAATTTTAAAAATATTACATTACATATAATGATAGATCTATCGTTTGATTAATGTACATATTTTTCAACATTCATATATTTATATATTTTTATACCGATGAAAGAATTATGTACATTGATCATTTAACTGTCCAGTTTGGATAGTTTAAAAATTATAATTATTTCTATAGTTAATTATAGTAATTGATCGATTTCATAGGTGGTAAAAAATAAAACATAACTCAAACTATATAAATAAGGTAAGTCGGGATCGTATCCATGGGGATCGTATTAATCATGTTTGAGTGATTTAAGTTTTAAGTTAAAAGCAGAACAAAAGCTGATTAAAAGATTACTTTGATTAATAAGAAAGCAAGTAAATAAGCAATTTAAATAAAGATTGGGTTTAAATATAAAGATGGATTCTCAGGATCTCAACTACTCTCTAATTATATAGCTAGTATTTTTTTTAATATGCCTTTGATTCAGTATCTAATACATAAAAATATAATATATCTTAAAAAGTACAGCTCGTATCCTTAAATCATGCTTATCTTTTAAAGCTATAGGCTAGTCTAAATTATTTAAATACAATGATAAAAATTTAATCTAAAGATAATCTCTTTCAAGAGCATGAACCATATCCATAGATTACGGCTCGTCCCAAGGTCATAAACTATTTTAGATTAAAATCATATACAAAGAAAATAAAGATTTAAAAGTTATAGCAAAGAAAATAAATCTTTATTGCATATTAAAATATAATATAAAAGATATGAAGTAGAAAATACTATCGAAACGAGATTACAGAGATTCCTAAAAATGTGATGATTAGGTGGCAATGGGGAAACTTCTTGTTGAATTCTTTTTTTCGAAACTCTAAGAACTTTCTTCTAATAACTTGGAGCAGGAATCAAGAGCAGGAGGATAAGAGGGTTGAGGGTTGTGGATAAGAGGAAGAAGAAAAAGGGAGAAGAAAGAGGAGATGGCTGCGGCTTGCTGTTTTGGCATGGAGAGGGTTGATCAGCTAATAGCTTGGAGAGGGCTCGGCAAGGGTTTAAATAGAGAAGATATGTGAGAGAGTTTGAGAGAGAAAGGGCTTAGGACTCGTGAAGGGCTGCTCGAGTGAATTTCTGTTGAAACCCACTTGTGAACGAACCGCTTGAAGCCACGCGCAAGCCCACTCTAGTGTCGCCCGCACCCACCAATTATTTTTATCGATTTAAAGAAGTAGGCAGCCGCACCTGCTAATGCATCATCGCGATCGGACCCGTCTGAAGACCCGCCAATGTCACACTTTCACGACGCCCAGACCCATGCACCTGCGAATTCGTGCCACCCGCTAACGCACCCATTAACGAAAATCAGATATCACTGTTCCTTTTTCACGCGGTGCAAGCTTTTTTCATGGACCGGTAGCCGCACATGGACTGGCCGCTGGTCCATGGTGAACCAAATGCCATTTGGGCCGGTTTATGCTCTATTTTGGATCCATTTTAGATCCAACTTGAATCTAATTTGCTTTCAATTTGAATACTTTTAACCTGCGAATCAAACTATTTGCATTGATAATTATCTTTTCTAAATAAAAATATTAATTTATAAAAAATAAAAATAAATTAATTTATAAATTATTATTTTTATAAATATATTTAATATACTTATCACATCCTCTAACTTGAATTTTAATTGTCCTCAAGTGAAATAGATAAATTAGCAATATATATCGATTTAGTCTTGAATTAAAAGTTAGTTTAGACATTCCTAAAGATAGCTGATATCCGATCAGACTTTTAAAGAGATATATTATCGGATTATTAATTTGACCCAGTTAAGTATTAGCCATAAAAATTTTTAGAGATCTTCTTTTACCAACTCTCTATTTTATTCTTTAAGTCCTCTAACTTGATGTAAATTAGATTTATTATTTTCTTATAATTTAGTTCTCTTATTATCTACTATTATTTTTTTTTTCTTTTTTTTGACTTTCTTGTTGACTCTTGTAACAAGCTTTCAACCAATGACTCACAATTCAGTTGGTTTTAAGGTATTAGATGTAGAATACCTCTGAGACTTACTCAAGTCCAAGAAAAACTATGATTCTTATAATCAGTTTTTTACATCCCCATCTTTTGACACGAACAATAATACTTAGGCAAAGAAGCACAATCACTCAGTGAGACAATGTTAAACCCTCTTTTTTAATTCATATTATGCATATTTTTATACGAATATCATTGCTTACTTAGGCAACGAGATCTAGTTACTTGATGAAAAATCAATATTTATTTTATTTTATTTTAGTATATTCTAAGAAAAATGTTTGCATATCTCGATCTTTCCATCCAATCCCCATGAAGTAGATTCTTCACTGAAATCAGTAAGAAGAGAGTTCTAGAATCATTCTTAAAATTTGGTCTAGTCTAAATCCTACTATTTATTGAGTTTTTTAATATTTTTTTCTCAATATCTCTAAAATTATCTAGATTGTTAATTATTCATTGATTAGGGTGCCTAATTAACTTTTAATAAAAAAAATATATAAAGCTAATTATTTTTTATCATACTTGAGGACTCACATCATTAAAGTTAATTATTCTTCCCGCCAACTTAATTCCTAATATCCTCATGGAAGAAGAGATAAATAAAAATATTTATTAAGGAGGGATACCACCTGATTTGTTATTATCTGTAGATCCTTTATTATACTCCATCAGGTTTTTGTCGGATGTTGATGATGTGCTCCCTCCAATTTGGCTAGTCATCCTTATTAGATTTCTATTGAATAAAAACTAGATAATTTGAAAGATAAAATGCTAGTTTGCCTTCCAACAAGCACTAAGTTTAAGATCTTCAGCCAGACCAAGCTAAAATTCATGATGGTTCATAGACTAGTTCAACCAAATTCATTAATTTGATTTGCTCTCCATCCCTTATACTAGCCATATAAGGTTTAACTCATTGGACATTTATCTTAACAATATTTTTCTATTTTGGATCTCGAAGTTCTACGACTCTATGGTAAAAAACTTGAGTTATAATTATTGGGAATAGTATCCCAAAGCCAATCATCAACCTATTGACGATTGTGCTAATTCTTGTATTTATATATAAATTATAAATAAATAAAAATTATTTTAGTATTTTTTATCATAAATTCTTTCATCGTCTAATGAACTTCTGTGTTGTGGTGAAGTCCTTAGGACTATATAGAATCGACAAAGAAGGATTTGTCGTTTAGTTCTTAAATTTGTTCATGATCAAATGATACATTATTACCAAGGATGACAATGTTTATCGAGTATAGTTCATTATGTACCATATGGATTAGTTGTTCTTTTAACCAAGAAGTATGGAGACACTGGTATGGCATGCAGATAAGATGTAGGGGTACATCTGCACTGAACATGATCAACTCCGAAGCTTTTCTGCTATCGAGATTTGCTATAATAAAATATGGGTATAAGTGTCTCTCCGATCTAAGATCATCATGGTGACTTCTAAGCAACTCACTGTGCTTTGGTGCTGGACTACCTGAATTTTTAATTCAGCGATAAAAAATTTTTGGGCACCGTCAAGTACTTGAGGAATCAGTGTATGAGTCAAGATGGGATTGACCACTCTGGTTCAGGAGCTATTTCTAATTATATTTTAATTTAGCAAATCCTTGATCAGGATAGTCTTTGTGAGAGGTCACAGGACCAACTACTATGAGACATAATTTGGATGTATCTTTTAGGATTGACAATTAGACTCGGAGTCATCCTATACATAGAGGTCAAAGGGATGAATTATTTGATAACCATATTTATATAGATTTTAAATATTACAATTGCGACTATTCGACCAATCCGGACAGTGGGTACCATTGCTAGATGGTCACTTCGATTAGTACAGAAATTGATTTCTATGCTATCAGCTTAGATTCAAACCTGCAGAGTCATACAAACTTGAGTTTTCTATCCAATCTGATGGCTGATGAAAAGTTCTACTAGACTGAAACTCTATAGTCAAGAGTCATACTGGATTGGAACTCTTTGACTAAGAGTCCTACTAGACTAAAATTCTGAGTTCTACCTATCTAGGACTCTGTGATTGAGAGTCTAGACTCTGTGATCACAAGTTTCACTCATTTTGGGCACCAGGGTCAAGAGTCCCCCTAGTTTGGGACTCTTCTATCAGGATTTCATATCGATGGACTCTATTACCTGAACACCAATTGAATTTAAACTTTGTATTTGTGAGAGTTTTAATTAGTGATTTGATCACTAATTAACTTAATTTGATTGAATAATGATTTTTGGTTCAAGTCTAATTGAATTGGATTCAGTTGGATTTGACCCGATTAGGTTATGAGATGATCTAATTGCCAAGGAGGTTTGATCTCTAATTTGATCAAAAGTTAGGCTTGATCAATTTTTAATTTTATTAGGATTTAATTAGGCCTAATTAAGCCTAAATTAATTAGTTTTAATCTGATCTAATTGGACCTAGCCAAATTTGTTTGGATTAGTTCAATTGGATAAGGTTTAAATTTAAGACTAGTTTGACTAGTCTTTCCTTCCTGCGCCTCCTCACTTCTACACCATATTTTTTATGAGAAAAATATTTCTCATAAGTTGCTCCATGCAAAGAAAAGGCCCACGCCCAGGTATCTCTCGCCCTTATAGATAAGGATTAGTGGTTAATGGTTAAGTTTGAATGTGATTCAAATTTAAATAAGAAACCAACCCCATTCTTATCCATGCGCCATATTTCTGTGCACCTCCCTTTCTTCACGAGAAAAGTTCTCGTGCTTTTTTTTCCTCCACACACAAAGAAAGCATCCTCCTGGCTTTCTCATGCCCCAGGTGGCTAAGAAGGGGATGGTTACCATTTGAATTTAAAATGAGTTTGAATTCAAATGGACAACCCTTTATTCTTATCCTCCCACGCGTAGAAGACTCGATCTTGTGCAGAAATAAAAGGAGATTGCGGTGCACACATCTTTTTGAGAGAGAGAAAGTGTGCATGGTCCATTCCCCCTTGCATGCAAAAGTGAAAATTTCATTTTAAAACAAAAATACAGTGAGAGATGTGGGTGCAGGGTTTTCTGAGAGCGTACCCTAGGATTCTAGCCTAGGGTTCGGGAAGAGAGTTTGTGAGCTACGAGAAATGTGAGCCCACCAAACTTCTAGGTGTGCCTTCTTAGACTCTCATCTCTATTCATTGGTGATCCAGAGCATCTGAAGAAACCATGGATGAAGATCACAGCCGTTCGATCGACATCAGTCGTTGAAGGATTCTGGCATCGAGCTAGCACTCGAGAGGAGCCGATTAGGATCAGAAGCCTCGTGTGGATGATTCATAGAGGCCAGACACATTGTGTGGCTGCATCATGATGAGTGGACCTTCTTGATGGTGATCGAATTACGGTGATCGGCTACCCACATAGGTATCATGTTCAGAACACATAGTGCAGTATTAAATAGTTTACTGCTATTATTTTAGTTTTTGAATTCAAAGCATATATATCATATTTAGATCCCAAGTATAGGATTTTCTAATATGATCAGTGGCTTATAATTAAGTAGATTAATTATATTTTTTACTATATTTAATAAATTTTTAAAAAAGTTTCAAAAATAGGGCTAGAAATCCTACACTGAAAACCTTTAGTGGTATCAAAGCCAAGTTCATTAAATATGATTTATATGCTTTAGAATTTAAAAATTTATGCATATTAGATATGTACTTTATTCGAGTAGCCTAGTAATCGAGCTTGAATGAGCCACCAAGCCATCTGATTATAAGGGATAAGCATGGTTTAAAGGCCATCTCCTTCCATTCAATGGAGATCCCTTATGGCGCTAGGGGTGCCACTATGAACTCATTTTTAAAGATAAGCAGCAAAAGAATTTATTAGATTGATTTAATCTAAATTTTAATCATGAATGTGTTAGATTAGATCTTAATTTAGATTCATGATTATTTTTATGTAGTGTACATAAAACCTACAACTAATACTATTTGTAAAATGAGCTGAACCATTTTTAAAATGAGTCGACCCATTTAGTGACAGTGCTATGTTGTGAAGAACTTTTCAAAATTTTGAAAAATATTTTTGAAATACCGAACCCCAATTCTCAGCCAAAAATCTTAATTAAGAATTATGTAAAATGAATTAAGATCTAGAATTATGAGTTAAAGATCCTAAGTCATTAATCATAAAATATGGATTATTGGGTTAGATGAATTAGGTCCATTAAATGGGTTAAACCTAAGGTTAGTTAAAGAATGGATTAAATTAGAGTAATTGACCAAATCTAACCAAATGTTGAATTAGATTAGGTCAATGACTCTTTAGACTCAATTACAATAGTTGTAGTCGGTCAAGTTCATGCCTTTAACGAGGACTAAATGGATTTGATTCGTAGCTACACGATTGAACCCAAAATTACTAGTGTTGGGGATAAATCCATGCCTACCGAAGTTCGGCTAAGATTTCGACTAAATCAGTTCCATCTGGTTACGATTATAGAAACTGAACCTCAACCCACAGAAATATTCAAGCTCTGAATCATTTTGAAATAGCCAACCTCCGATATTGTAGCCAGACAATCTGATTGACCGAAAAGACTGATTTTGGATTCGACAAGATATCGTGGATTTCTTCTCTAGGCAAGCTTGAACAGTCAATACCACTCTAATGAATCAACCAAGTCTCTAGCACCTGCGCATCCCATTCGATCGATCTTCCTCCAACGGTCGAACCCCTCTAGTAGCCGAACTCCTTACGGACTCCAACAGACGAACTCCTTCTAGATTCTCCCAACGATTGAACTCCTCTAGCAGTCGAACTCCTTTCGGACTCCAACAGGCGAACTCCTTCTAGATTCCCCCAACAAGCGAATTCTTCTAGCAGTCGAACTTCTTTCGAATTCTCCCAATGGTCGAACCTCTCTAACAGCCGAACTCCAATAGGCAAACTCCTTCCAAATTCTCCCAACAAGCGAATTTTTCTAGCAGCCGAACTCCTTTCAAACTTCAACTGGCAAACTCCTTCTGGATTCCCCCAGCAGATGAACTCCTCTAGTAAGCGAACGCCTTTCGAACTCCAATAGGCGAACTTCTTTTGGATTCCTCCAACAGACAAACTCCTCTAGCAGCCAAACTCCTTTCGAACTCTAATAGGCAAACTCCTTCTGGATTCTCCCAACAGACGAACTCCTCTAACTGTTGAACTTCTTTCGGACTCCAATAAGCGAACTCCTTCTAAATTTTCCTAATGGCCGAACCCCTCTAGCAGCCAAACTCCTTCCAAACTCTAACAAGCAAACTCCTTCTGGATTCTCCCAATAAGTGAACTCCTCTAGCAGCCAAATTTCTTTTGGACTTTAACAGACAAACTCCTTCCAAATTTCTCCAATAGTCGAACTCCTCCAACAGGCAAATTCCTTTCGAACTCCTCCAATAGGCAAATTTCTTCCAAACTCCTCCAACAGGTGAACTCCTTTCGAATTCTCCCCAGTATTTGGGTTCCTCCGTCAGATGAATTCTTCATCAAGTTTCTCCTTCAGAAGAGCTATGCGCAGATCTCTCCAACAGATCTACCTTTTGATTCTAGAAGGGTCTTCTTTCCTACATAAATCTGATCTCGGACACGATATGAATCGACCCACACCTAGACTACCTTAAAGGAGTCCGAACTCCTCTAGAATTGATATAGCTCAATGGTCATCACCAATCGATGCCTACTTCTCCAAACTTTGACTATTAAATCTCAAATGGACTGACACCTCACAACAACAGATACTATCCTCCATAATAAACTCCACGTGGCTCCGAGCGACCTACTATCCGATAGTTACGACTGTCACTATCATTTTTTATAGGCTCCATCTATAAAAGGGATCCTCTAAATACGTTTTCTCCAGGCTCTCTTCTCCTTCTCAATACTCTTTAACTTTCTCGACTGAGTACTCCATTTCTATTAATCGAAATAGCTGACTTGATTGTCGGAGGATCTTACTAGAGCCACCCCCCAGGCTCTGGATGAGACTTATTTTATAGATCACCGATGGTGATCTCTTCTTCTCCAACTTTGGTGCTTCTTCGACGATGATCAGATTTTGCACCAATAGGATTAGCGCTAGAAGAAGGATCCTCTATTTCTGAGGTTCTCTTATTCTTAAAGGAGTGCTCAACAGCGATCTCTCTTCTTCTTCTTTAGAGTCCTTTCCAAAAAAAATGCCTTCCAGAAAAAAACTTCAACTCAACAATCAACGACCTCTATAGTCAGATCCCATCCAGATCTATCCACTTTCGCTTCAACTCCGACAACTCAAGCTCCACCTACAACCATGGTGGATGCGGAGCAGTTCAACCTGCTTGTCTAGCAGATTTACGGTCTCATGGAGACAGTGTAGGCCATATACTGATAGACTCTGATGCTAATTTGGCCAGAGCAGACTTCATCAGAGTCTCATGATTCAGTCCGAGGATGGCCTACTTGGGCTAGCCAGTCGATGACCTCTGAAAAGAGGAAGTAGAGAGTCGAGAGTCCCTACTCTGATCATGACTCTACCCCTGAGAGAACTTTGCCCCCGTTCAGCCAAAAGATCTTAGAAATCTATGATCAAGAGGATCTGGATCAAAAACTACTAGAGATGAACTGATGGATTGAGAAACTCTGCCATGCTCCTCCCTCTCATGGTAGTGATATCTGTACCGATCCTCCTTTCTCTCAGCGCATCATGCAGGAACTGATCTCGCTGAACTTCAAGCTTCCTCAATTTGAGAGCTATGATGGAACCTCCGATCCAATTGATCATCTGAAGGCCTTCCGAATGATGATGCTGTTTTATGGCGCATCAGATGCCATTCTCTATCGAGCCTTTCCGTCCACCCTAAAGGGAGCCATCAGAAACTAGTACTTGGCCCTCAAGCCAAATATCATCTTCTCTTTTGATCAGATGAGCCATCAGTTTGCAGCTCATTTTGTTAGTAGCCGATGTTCCAGATGGAGCTCAGAATTTCTCATCAACATCAAGCAATAGGAGAGAGAATCCATCCAAGCTTTTGTTAATCGATTCAATGCCGCTGTGCTAGAGATCCAAAATCTGGACCAATCTATTATGATGGTCGTGTTAAAGGGTGGCCTTCGGAAGAACAATCTATGTTCTCCCTAGAGAAGAAGTATCCTAGAAATTTTACTGATATGCTAGCTCGTGCTGAAGGATATGTCTGAGCAGAAGAGGCCTTCAAGGCCAAGGATAATGAAGCCACTGGAGAGCGGTGAATCAACGAGCCAGGCAGACCTGCTGATGAAGGAAAGCCGAGTGAATCTCGACCGCGCTCCCAAACTCTCCCTGAGCGCAAGTGAGTCCAAACTTTTTTCTAGGGTCGAAAGTAGGAAAGTCCCGACAGAAGGGTGTGGTGGGATTCACCCTTCGAAGGTTCCATAATTATGCCCTCCTCAATGCTCCAAAAATGCAAGTGCTGATGGAGATTAAGGAGCAGCTACTAAGGTCTAAAAGAATGCACTCCCATCTTGATAGATGCAATCCAAACAAGTTCTACCTCTATCATTGTGATCATGATCACGATACTGAAGAATGTATTCAGCTCCAAGATGAGATCGAAGAGCTCATCAGGCCAGGCAGACTTGATCGATTCCTGCGATGTTAGCCTGAAGGACTGGAAGATTGGCCAAGAGCATTGCCGCAACCAAAACCACAAAAGGAGCAGCAAGCGGATCGGCCATCCTTTGGCATCATCAACACCATCTCTGGGGGACTTCAGCAAGGGGAGGCTAGCAGGTCAGTCGAGCCTGAGAAGAGGTAGAGAACTGAAGAGCCCATCGCTTTTCCCAATGAAGATGCTCAAGGAGTCTAGTTCTCGCATAATAACATGGTTGTAATTTCTTTAAACATTACCGACTATGATGTGCACCATATTTTGATAGATAATGGAAGCTCTGTTGATATTTTATTTTATGATGCTTTCTCAAAAATATCCTTACTCAATAACCACTTGGGACCTATGAACTTTTCATTGGTAGGCTTCACTGGCGATGCCATGCCAGTTGAGAGCATAATAACTTTGACTGTGACTGCAGGGCAACCCCAAAGTTGGTTAAGGCACTGATCAATTTTCTAGTCGTAAAGGCTCCATCTGCCTACAATGCTACTCTCGATCGACCTGATTTGAGTGCACTCTGAGTAGTGGTGTCAACTTATTATCTAAAGATGAAGTTTCCAACGAGCTATGGGATTGAAGAGATCAGGGGAGACCAAGCATTAGCAAGATGCTGTTACTCCATTATCCTATAGAAAAACATCTAGTCTGATCTTTATCCTATTGATGGGCTGAATGTCCGTGACGACCTTACCGAGGAGTAGGGTGAGCCTATGGAGGACCTCATATCTGTGTCCTTAAATGATGGAAGTACGGAGTATACTGTATAGATCGACTCTAACTTAGGGGATGAGGTTCGAGAGCGACTCGTCACCATCCTTAGAAAGAAGGTGGACATCTTTGCCTGGGTTCCAATGGATATACCAAAAATTAATATCAAGGTCATGGAACATTGACTGGCTGTTGATTCTAGGTATTGGCTAGTGAAAGAGAAGATACGTAACCATGCCTCGGAGTGGCAGAAAGTAATTGCAGAAGAAGTAAGCAAGCTCCTCAAAATTGGATTCATCCAAAAAGTTAACTACTTAAGCTGGATCTCAAATGTGGTTCTCATCAAAAGATAAATAGCAAGTGGAGGATGTGTATAGACTTCAAAAGGCTGAACAAAGTCTGCCAAAAAAATAGCTATCCTCTATCTAGGATTGATCAACTGATAGACATAACTTCAGGCCATGAGTTCCTCACCTTCATGAATACCTTTTTTGGCTATAACCAAATACAGATGGCATCGGAGGATGAGGAGAAAACCACTTTTATTACTAATCATGGTCTTTACTGTTATAGGGTTATACCTTTTGGTCTCAAAAATGTAGGAGTAATGTACCAGCATCTAATCAACAAGATCTTCAAAGAGAAGATCGATCACAACATGAAGGTGTATGTGGATGACATGCTCGTCAAAAGTTGAGCTTCAATAAACCACATTATCGACCTCGAAGAGACCTTTAGTGTACTGAAGAAGTACAAGATGAAGTTGAACCCAACCAAGTGCGCCTTTGGTGTGACCTTAAGAAAGTTTCTAGGATTTATGGTGTCAAAGCACAGGATTGAAGCAAATTCAAAGAAAATTTGAGCTATTTAGGAGATGACTGCTTCAAAAATAATCAAAAAAGTTCAACACCTGATTAAAAAAGTGGCATCCCTAAATCACTTCATCTCGAGATCAATCGAGCGATGCATACCCTTCTTTCAAGTTCTTAAGCAACCAAAGAACTTCTGCTGGATGATGGGGTGCCAACAGATATTTAAGAAGCTCAAAAACTATCTCAGCTCATTCCCACTACTGACAAAATCTGAATCCAAAGAAGAATTGTTCTTGTACCTAGAAGTCTTCTTGACGGCCTTAGTAATAGTCTTAGTCAAGGAGGAAGCGAAAATACAGTGACCAATCTACTACATAAGTCAGATCCTGAGGGATGTAGAGATCAAATGCTCTAAATCAAAAAAATTAACTTACTCTCTTCTAATTGCTGCTAGAAGACTCCAACCTTACTTTTAGGGGCACACCATAATGGTCCTCATGGATCAACCAATAAAAGCAGTCCTTTATCAAACGGATGCTTCTAGAAGAATTACAAAATGGGCGATCAAGCTCACGAAGTTTGACATCAATTATCGATCTCGGCCATTGATCAAAGCTCAGATATTGGCAGATTTTGTAGTAGAATGTACCATTTCAGATGAAACCGAATCTGAATAGAATGAGGCCAGCATCCCATGGTTGCAATCGAGCCTCCTCGAAGAGAGTGCTAATCTTTTTGAAGGTTTTTGGTTCCTATACGTGGATGGTTCGTCCAACGCCGCTGGAGCAGGTGTGGGGTTGGTCTTAGTCAATTTTGAGGGTGTCATTGTCGAATATGCACTACGCTTTAAATTTTCTATAACTAATAATGGGGTCGAATATGAAGCGCTGATCACCGGATTAAAAATAGCAAGAGAGTTAAAAGTAAATTGACTTCAAATCTATAGTGATTTTCAATTAGTAGTCGGCCAAGTTAATGGCAACTATGAAGCACGAGAGAAAAGTATAATGAAATACCTTGAGAAAGTAAAGGATTTGACTCCGGCCTTCGATAATTTTGGCATTCAACAGATTCTGAGGGTAGAAAATACAAGAGCCGACCTCCTCTCTAAATTGGCCACTTTAGCCCCAGTCGAACTATCCAAAGAAGTATTATTTGAAACTCTAAAATGCCCAAACTCAGAGAAATCATAGCTTGTTATGCAGATGAAGTTTGAGTCGAGCTGGATTGATCCGTTAGTTGCCTATCCCAAAGAGGGAGTTCTTCCTTATGATCTAAAAGAAGCTCGAAAACTCATGAATCAAGCCTCTCAGTACGTTTTGTATGAGGATAAGCTGTATAAAAGGTCATATTCGCTACTACTTTTGAGATGTCTCCGACCTTCAAAGGTCGACTTCGCATTATGGAAAGTACACAAGAAAATTTATGAAACTCATGTAGGAGCCAGATCCCTATCATAAAGACTACTTCGGCAAGGGTAACATTGGCCGATTTTGTACCATGACTCTATAAAGTATGTCAAGAAATATGATCATTGTCAGAAAAATACAAACATACAAAGACAGCCGGCCTCCATGCTTACTCCACTAAGTGCATCTTGGCTATTTACGCAGTGGAGAATAAATATACTTGGCCCTTTCCCAATGGCATCCGAACAACGAAAGTTCCTCCTAGTTGCGATCGACTACTTCACAAAATGGGTCAAAGCCGAACCACTAGCAAAAATTACTGAGGCCAAGGTATAGAACTTCGTCTGAAAGTCAATCGTCTATCGGTTTGGTCTGTCCCGAACTCTCATAATAGATCATGGACGATAATTTACTGGGATAAGATTCGCTAAGTTCTACGAAGATCTAAACATCTTCCATCACTTCACGTTAGTGGCCCATCCATAGGCAAATGGTGAAGTAGAGGTGACCAATAGAATTTTGGCATCGAGGCAAGGCTTGAAAGAGCAACGGAGACTTGGGTAGATGAACTCTACCATGTCCTTTGGGCATACCGAACTACTCATAGGCTACCAACTGGAAAAACACTGTTTGTCCTAGCCTTTGGGATGGAGGCAGTCATCCCGATCGAGTTTAAATTTCCATCAGTACGGGTTGTGGCCTTCAATAAGTATCGTAACTCATAGGACCTCAGAGCCAACCTCAATCTATTGGAAGGAAAGAGAGAAGATGCCCAAGTTTGGATGGTAGCCTACAGACGAAGAGTAGCCAAATACTATAACTCTAGAGTAAAAAGCAAAGCATTCAGGGTGGGGGACTTGGTGCTCTGACGAGCAACCGTTTCAAAGCCTCAAGAGCAAGGAAAGCTTTTCCTGAATTAGAAAGGTTTGTATAGAGTGGAGCAGGTCATCCAGTCTAGAACTTATCGCTTGAAGGAGCTTGGAGGGGCGACACTCTCACGGCCTTGGAATTCGAAAAACTTAAGAATGTACTACCAGTAATTTTTCTTCAATAAAGTTTTTTCTATTTTAACATCATTACTTCTTAGCACAAAGATTATGTAATGAAAACTCTGAAGCAACCAAAAGTGGTATGTTAGGAGTAAGAGGAGAACCTCATCTTAACGTGAGCAAGATCGAAGGTCTCGTTGAACTAAGACGAGATGAGAAAAGAGGCCCTACCAATGACCCTAATGTGCCCCTACAGCCCATTAGGAACAGGAGGAGAACTTCATCCTAATGTGAGCAAGATCGAAGGCCTCATTGAACTAAGATGAAATGAAGAGAGAGGCCCTACCAACGGCCCTAATGTGCCCCTATAGTTCATTAAGAATATGAGGAGAACCTCATCCTAACATGAGCAAGGTCGAAGGCCTCATTGAACTAAGATGAGATGAGGGGAGAGGCCCTACAAATGGTCCTAATGTGCCCTTATAGCCCATTAGGAGCAGGAGGAGAATCTCGTCCTAACATGAGCAAGGTCAAAAGTCTCGTTGAACTAAGATGAGATAAGGGGAGAGGCCCTACCAATGGCCCTAATGTGCTCCTACAGTCCGTTAGAAATAGGAGGAGAACCTCATCCTAACGTGAGCAAGGTCAAAGAACTCGTTGAACTAAGACGATATGAGAAGAGAGGCCCTACCGATAGCCCTAATTTGTCCCTACAGTCCATTTAGAATAGGAGGAGAATCTTATTCTAACGTGAGCAAAGTCAAAGACCTCGTTAAGCCAAGATGAGAATCCATCAATAGATTCGACGAACCTCTACAATCATACAAGGGGTGGAAGGTCAAGGCCACGCTGATTTAAAATGAGAGAAAGGTCAAGACCTTACTAACGATTGATGAGCACATTTTCCTACAATCACACCAAACACCAAAGGAAAAATCCTATCCTAATCCATGGAATGAACCCCTGATCTAAGATCAATGACAAGCATCTCGTTAGAAATGAAAGAAAAATGAGGCATCTAGAATCGAATCCGCAAGAGATGACAACAAAAAAGGTACTATTTTATTATGAAGTTAAGTTTGTTACAAGTAAAAATTAATAAGATCAATTATAATGGGCATACTACAACCAAGATAGAGGTCAGCAAAGACTGACTGTGTGAAAAAGCAAATGCATTACAGACAAGATAAAGAACGGTGAAATTGATTACATAAAAAATAAGAAGAAGTGAAGTTGTAAGGCGATCCGAGCTCTTCAGACTTTGGACTATCGGCTCCAGCCATCACCAAAGCTTTCTTTAGTTTGAAAATTTTTCCTCTAGCTCCTTCTTCTTGTATAGACCGTTGATGTACATCCTATTAGAGTATTCAAATTTAGCCTCGAGCTCTCGCTGCTGCTTCCTCAAAATCTCATATTCAACTTTAGCATCCTTAATGGCTTGATGCTCCCAGGTCAACTGGAGTTTCAATTGTTGAACTTCAATTTTCTTCACCCTAACAGCCTCCGAGAGTTCGCCGACAGTCCTCCTCAGAAAGATGAGCTCCTCAGATTTGCCGCTTGATCCAGCCTACTAAATGCAATGAAACTTCTTTCGAAAATAGGTTGCCTCATCCCTGGTAGTCTTTAGCTCGCCTTCAAGCCTGGACGTCTTTTCCGCCCAGGTCATCCGATAATTATTGTACCGATCTTCAGTATCCTGCAGCTGCTTCTGAAGCAGGAAGAACTTCTTCGACTAGTTCCAGTCATACTGAGCATTGTCGGTAGACCACGGTGAACTCCCTTCCAAGAGATGAATCTTCTCTTCTACCTTCTTGAGATCAACTCCTAGAGAGTCGATCTTCGCTGTGAGCACCCAAGACTTGTCACTTACGCTCTTCCGAGTTCGACAAGCTCCTTCTCAAAATTTTCTTTTCGAAGCCGATCTTTGCTGAAGTTCACCACGTCCTTCATGTGTAAACTTTGGAGGCGAGTGACTTCCTTAGTCGCCTCTGCAACATTTTCTTGAGAGGCCTAAAGGTCGGCCTCAACTCTCCTCAATCTTTTTCTCAATTGGTGGACCTTCTTCTTCAAACACTTTATCAAAGGCTTGAACGAAACCCCCTGAGGTAAGGGGTTGGCATCAACTGGAGAAAGGAGGTTGTGGCCCTGATCAATAGAGACGTTCTGAATCACATACAACGCAAAGTGTAAAGGAAAAGAAGAATTTGCTCTCATTACTTGAAATATGTTTGGTACACCAAAAAAAAATGAGATGTTCAAGCTTCGACAAGAATAGAAAGAACAAGAAAGTAAGAATGCAGAGATAATCCAAAAAATATTAGAAAGTTGACCTAAATTGATGGAGAAGAATAAGAAGATGGCGAATGGAGCAAGAATCGAAGGAAGGTATGCCAAAAACCAAAGGAAGCAACTTGGGCTCTCGCTCGGGATGAAGAAAGAAACTAGAGGAAGAAAAGAAAGATTTCAGAAGTAGAAACTCGAAGAAGGAGGGCAAGCTTAAGTAACCCCTAATGCCCTAGAGCAGTTATGATTGTAGATTTCTTCTAGCCAATCTCTGATCGATACGTGTCCCACTCATCATGGCATAAAGCTTTCAATAGATAGATCCTTAATGGTGCTATACTTCGACCAGACTTCTGGTGGAAAATTTGGAAAATGTCTCTTCGGATCATCGTGCATATACGAAGCTCCGACGCCAGTCCAATAAAAACCAAAACATCCCATCTCACCTAGAAGCGAAAAACCCAGTAGGATCGAAAAATTCTTTGAACTTCAGTAGTCTCCATCTTACTCCCATCCTTCGAACTTCAAACTTGAAAGTAGGGGGCTAGTGTTGGAGATAAATCCATACCTACTGAAGTTCGGCTAAGATTCTAACTAAATCAGTTTCATCTGGTTGCGGTTATAGAAAATGAACCTCAATCTGCAGAAACATTCAAACTCTGAATCATTCTGGAATGGCCAACCTCCGATACTATAGTCAAAAAATCCGATTGATCGGAAAGACCAATTTTGGATTTGATAAGACATCGCGGATTCCTTCTCTAGGAAAGCTTGAACAATCAATACTACCCCAGAGAACAGACCAAGTCCCCAGCACCTATGCATCCCATTTGATCGATCTTTCTCTAATAGTCGAACTCCTCTAACAGTCAAACTCCTGGACTCCAACAGGCAAACTTCTTTCGAATTACCCCAATGGCTGAACCCCTCTAGCAGCCGAACTCCTTTCGAACACCAATAGGTAAACTCCTTCCAGATTTCCCCAATAGACAAACTCCTCTAGCAGCCAAACTTCTTTCGGACTCCAATAGGTGAACTTCTTCTAGATTCCCCTAACAGCCAAACTCCTATAGCAGTCGAACTCCTTCTGGACTCCAACAGACAAACTCCTTCCAAATTTCCCTAATAGACGAACTCTAGCAATCGAACTCCTTCCAAACTCCAATAGGTAAACTTTTTTTGAATTCCTCCAATAGGCGAACTCCTTTAGCAGCTAAACTTCTTTCAGACTCCAACAGGCAAACTTCTTTCAAATTCTCCCAACGGCCAAACCCCTATAGTAGCCGAACTTCTTTCGAACTCCAACAGGCGAACTTCTTCTAGATTTTTCCAATAGACGAACTCCTCTAGCAGCTGAACTCCTTTCGGACTCCAATAGATAAACTTCTTTCAGATTCTTCCAACAGGTGAACTCCTTTAGCAGTCGAACTCCTTTCAGACTCCAACAGGCAAACTCCTTTCAAATTCCTCCAACAGTCAAACTTTTCTAACAGCTGAACTCCTTTCGGACTTCTTTAACAGACGAATTTTTTTCGAACTCCTCCAATAGGCGAACTCCTTTTGAATTCTCTCCAGTAGTTAGGTTCCTCCGTCAGACGAATTCTTCCTCAGATTTCTCCTTCAGAAGAGCTACGTACAGATCTCTTCAGCAGATCTACTTTCTAATTCTAGAAGAATCTTCTCTCCTATATAAATCCAACCTCGAACATGGCATGAACCGATCCACATCCAGACTACCTTAGAGGAGTTCAAACTTCTCTAGAATTGATAGAGCTCAAAGGTCATCACCAACCAATGCCTACTCCAAACTTTGACTATCAAATCTCAAATAGACTGATACTTCTCGACAATAGACACTATCCTCCATAACAAACTCTATGTGGCTCTGAGCGGCCTACTACCTGATAGTTATGGCTGTCACTATTAGTTTGTTACAGCTCCATCTATAAAAGAGATTCTCTAAATATATTTTCTTCAGGCTTTCTTCTCCTTCTCAATACTCTGCAACTTTCTCAACTGAGTACTCTATTTCTATTGGCCGAAAGAGCTAACTTGATCATCAAAGGATCTTATCGGAGCCACCCCAAAGCTTTGGATGAGACTTGTTTTGTAGGTCACCGATGGTGATCTCTTCTTCTCCGACTCCGGTATTTCTCCAACGACGACCAAATTTTACACCAACAACTAGATTGGTCAAATCAAAATAATAAACTGGATGGTGTCTAAGATAAGTTTGGCAGTCTAACCAGTGATTTTTAATTAGAAGCTACTCGCACTGATTTGATCTTTGATGAGTTAATGGCATATCCCTTCCACTGATCTCACTTACCTGGCCATCCTGGTGAGTTAGATTTTGATTAGATCATTTGATGATTTGGGCTCACCCATGTCAATTAGGAAAATCAGTGTGACTGATTTAGGTGCTCCTAATACCGACTCAAATTAGGTTCTTTTGATCTAACTTAGTAAAGTCAGTGAAAGGATCCAAATTGACTGGTGAATTCTTCTCTCCTCTTCTTAAAATTAATTAATCAAATCTACTAAAATTATTAGATCCTTAAAATGATATAGTTATGGTGATAACTAGGTCATAGCATCCCGTTAAGTTGAGTGATAATAGATTCATTAATTTAATAATCATTGAAGGCCTAAAGACCTAGTGCTTATTGACTAATGAAATTATCATGCATAAAATGATGATTTGGTGGTGTCTTTCTAATGGTAGTCAGGTTAGCCGACCAAAGTCGGATCTAATTATTTGTTGATTAGATGCACCAAATATGATTATGTTAATGGTTAGACCTAATCGATTCTTTTCAGTGGAGGCCAAAGTCTACTAATTAGGTTCCGAGATAAAATTAAATTACTAAAAATTATTTAAAAAAATAATTAATTTTGAACCTATCCATATATGCACATAAGTTAACCAACTAAAGTTGGGCTCATATGTAGTGTGTGTGGATTCTAGTACCCACTGAGGAATTAAAGTAATTGCTCAAATTGGAGGTAGAGGCTATCGGTTCATATAAAATAATGAAAAAATTTTTAGACTAAAGTTCAAGTCTTTAGGATAAATAATTCACATACTAATTAAATTTGATTTTTCATTTTGTGCAGAAATGGCCACTATCCTATCGCTCCGATCATTGTTAGACAATAACAAACTTATGAAACCTAACTTTGATAGTTGGTATTGAAAGTTAAAGATCATCCTGGAGTATGAGTGGATCCTATATATTTTGATGGATCCTGCACCCGACAACCCAGCTCTGAATGCAAGAGACATTGTTCGAGATACTTACCAGAAGTGGCTCAATGACCACACCATCATTCAGTGCATTATGCTGGCGATAATGAATGATGAGTTTAGCCACAAGTTTAAAAATATCCAACCATAGAAGATGCTTAAAATATTGAACGACTTCTTTGGTATACTTGACGACGTTGAAAGGCATAAGACTAGTTGTGCCATTTTCAATGCTTGGATGAGGGATGGGACATCAGTCATCGATCATGTATTATATATGATCGAGATGATTGAGTGTCTGAGTAAGCTGGGCTTCCCCCTGCATGAGCAGCTCAGTAAGAATGTGATCCTAAATTCTTTATCTGGGTCATTTCTCCCCTTTCTTACTCATTTTTGAAGGACAAAGCTTATAGTAAACTACTATGGCTTATTAGGGTTGCTGCAAAACTTTGAGAAGGATCACCAGCTCCATAAAGAATCAGTGAATATAGTGGAAGGATCTTCTTCTGGTCGTTGACCCTTTAAAAAAGGAAAGAAGAACAAGAAGAAGAAGAATAAGAAGGTACAGTCGCATGCTGGGACATCTGCATAGGGTTAGATCAAGAAGTGCAAGCCTGACCAAAGTCAGGAAAAATGCTTTTTTTACAAGAAACAGGAGCACTAGAAGAGAAATTATCCTCAATACATTACCTCCCTCGATCCGAATAGGCCGAGGAAGAAGCAAGAAGTTGCTAGACAAGATAATTATATGATAACATCTTGCAACTTCTCAATATATGATACTACTGTCTGGGTATTAGATATCAAAAATTCTTATCATATCTATAATTTGATGTAGGATTTATAGGTTAGTAGGAGATTTGGTAAAGACGAGAGGTTTCTGAATATTGGAGATAGAAGACAAGTTCTAGTTCTAGCTTTAGAAATTATAAACTTTATAATCAATTCTCGTAATGTAATTCTTTATGAATGTTATTATTATCCAAGCTTTTTATTGAATGTTATTTCTGTAGGCCTTTTGGTCATGTATAGTTATAAATTTTTAATAAAAAAATATTTATAATATCATTTTGAATGGTGTTATAATGTTTGTTGAGCAATTTAATAATAGAATCTACTTACTATTATAGCCTGTTAATGTGGTTCAATCTTCCAATAAACATCCTAGAATTAGTGATGTATCTAAAGTTTATCTTTGGCACTATAGGCTAGGTCATATTAATAAAAACAGAATAAATAGGTTGGCTCAAGAAGGTATTCTTGAAGTCAGTGATTGTGAATCACTTTCATCCTGTGAGTCCTATCTTCTTGGTAAGATGACCAAGTCATCTTTCATTGATAAAGGTGAGCAAGCCAATAAACTTCTGAGTCTAGTACATTTAGATGTATGTGGATCCATGTGCTCAAGTGCTAGAGATAGATATTTCTACTTTATTACCTTCACGGACGATCTATTGAGGTATGGGTATGTCTATTTAATGATATATAAGTCATAGTCATTTGAAATGTTCAAACTATTCCATAATGAGGTAGAAAAGCAAACTGAGAAGAGTATTAAAACTCTTTGGTCTGATCGAGAGGGTGAGTACCTTTTCAGTGAGTTTCTGACATATTTTGGAAGGAATGGGATTCTCTCCTAGTGGACTCCTCTTGGAACACCATAGCATAATGGTGTATCTGAAAGAAGAAATCGAACTCTATTGGATATGGTTCGATTCATGATGGGATTTACCAGTCTACCGATCTTCTTATGGGGATATGCACTTAAGTTGGCTTATTACATTCTGAATAGGGTTTCTAGTAAGTCTGTTTCCAAAACATCATATGAGATATGGATAGAACGTAAGCCAGTACTCTCGCACCTTTGGATTTAGGGGTATCTGGCTTATGTCAAATGTTTAGTAATAGACAAACTTGGATCTAAATCTGATAAATATTATTTTATAGGATACCCAAAAGAGACCAAAGGATATTACTTCTACCTAGCTGATGAGCAAAAGATGTTTGTCAATCTTAAGGTAATCTTTCTGAAAAAGGAATTCATTATTGAAGGGATTATTGCCTCTAAGATTGAACTTGAGGAAGTTTGATAGATGAAAAAATCAACATAAGTAGCTAAACTAGAACCAAATTTAATTAGATCAGATTTGAAGCCCAGTGAACCTACACTCTTAAGGCAGTTTGGTAGAGTACCATATCAATCGAATAGATACTATGATTTCTTGGTCTGAGATGGTGATCTTATCGAACTCGATGAGAACGACGATGATCCGATCATCTATATGGATGCAATGCAGAGATCTAACTCTGAGAAATAGCTTAAGATCATGAAATTCAAAATGAAGTCCATGAAAGTTAATGATGTATGGATATTAATTGACCCACTCGAAGGAGTAAAACCCATAGGGTGTAAGTAGGTCTTCAAGAAGAAAAGAGGTGCAGATAGAAAGGTGGAGAACTATAAAGCCCATCTAGTTGCCAAGGGATATCGTCAACGTTATGGTATAGACTATGATGAGACATTTTCTTCTATAGCAATGCTCAAGTCCATTCGGATCATGCTTGCGATAGCTATCTATCTGGACTATAAAATCTGACAGATAGATGTGAAGATAACTTTTCTGAATAGAGAGCTAGATAAAGATGTGTATATGATACAACTTGAAGAATTCACATCCATAAATGAGTCTAAGGTGTGTAGGCTTCAAAAGTCCATTTATGAACTAAAGCAAGCATCTCGGAGTTGGAATATATGTTTTGATAGGACGATCAAGATGTATGGCTTCGTTAAGAATGGAGAAGAGTCCTACATATATAAGTGGGCTAATAGTCCAGCGGTTGTATTTTTTATGTTGTATGTGGATAATATTCTCTTAGTCGAAAATGATGTTCCTACATTATAGAAAATAAATATCTAGCTATCATCATAATTCTTCATGAAGGATCTGGAAGAAGCTTCCTGCATCCTAGGGATGAAGATCTATAGAGATAGATTTAAAAGGTTGCTTGGGTTATCCCAGTCCACATATATTGATACTATGCTGAAAAGATTCAGCATGGAGAATTTTAAGAAAGGTTATCTACCGATAGGCCATAAAATTTCTCTTTCGAAGAGGGATTATCCAACAACACTTTAAGAAAGAGAGCATATGAGTAGAATTTCATATGCTTTAACAGTGGATTCTATCATATACGCCATGACATATACGCGATTAGATATGGCATATTCACTAGGGTAGTGGGTAGATACCAATTTGATCTACGAAAGAATCATTGAAAGATTGTTAAAACCATCATGAAGTATTTGAGAAATACAAAAGATCAGTGGCTTGTTTATGGTGAGTCTGACTTGAGACTTGTGAGATTTATAGACTTTAGTTTTTAGTCTGATCATGATGACAGCAAGAGTGTGTCGGGATATATGTTTATCCTTAATGATGGAGCTATCTATTGGAAGAATTTCAAGCAGTATACCATAGTCGACTCAGTATGCAAGGCAGAGTATGTTACTGCATCAGATGCTGCCAAAGAAGTAGTATGGCTGAAAAAGTTTATCATCGAGCTTGGAGTAGTATCCTTCCTTGATGGTCCAGTTCTGCTCTATTATGACAGCTCTAGAGCTATTGCTCAGATGAAGGAATTGAAGGCACACTAGCAGATGAAGCATATTCTGCACTGCTACCATCTTGTCCGAGAGATCATGGTCGAGGTGACATTGACCTTCAAAAGATCGATGGAAAGAAGAATCTGATTGATTCATTCACTAAAGCTATTACGGTGAAGGAGTTCGATGACTTCAAGTCGAAGATGGGTATTAGATACTGCACCGATTGGCTTTGGTCCAAGTAGAAGGTTATTGAAAATAGTGTTTCAAAGTCAATCGTCAACTTATTGACGGTTGTACTGATTCTTATATTTGTATATGAATTATAAATAAATAAAAATTATTTTGATATTTTTTCATCATAAATTCTTTCATCTTCTAATGAACTCCTGTGTTGTGGTGAAATTCTTAGAACTATTTAGAATCGATAAAGAAGAATTTATCATTTAGTCCTTAAATTTGTTCATGATCAAATGATACGCTGTTACCAAGGATGATAATGTTTATCGAGTGTAGGTCATTATGTGCCATATGGGTTGGTTGTCCTCTTAATTAAGGAGTGTGGAGATACTGGTATGGCATACAGGTGAGATATAGAGGTACATCTGTACTAAACGTGACTAACTCCAGAGCTTTTCTACTATTGAAATTTACTCTAATGGAATATGGGTATAAGTGTCCTTTCGATCTGAGATCACCATGGTGACTTTCAAACAACTTACTATGCTTTGGTGCTGGACTATCTAAATTTTTAATTTAATGATAAAAGATTTTTTAGCACAATCAAGTACTTGAGAAGTCAGTGTATGAGTCAAGATGGGATTAACTACTCCGGTTCAGGAGCCATGTTCAATTATATTTCAATTTAGCAAATCCTTGGCTAGGATAGTCTTTGTGAGGGATCATAGGACTGACTGCTTTGAGACGTGATTTGAATGTATCTTTTAAGGTTGACAGTTAGACTCAGAGTCATCCTATACATAGAGATCAAAGGGATGACCGATAAATTATATGATAACCATATTCGCGTAGGTTCTGAATATTGCAATTAAGACTATTTGACCTATCTGAACGTCAGATACCATTGTTAGATAGTCACTTCGATTAGTATAGGAATTGATTTTTGTGCTACCTACTTAGGTTCAAACCTACAGAGTCATACACACTAAATATTTCTACTCGATCTGATGGCTGATGAAGAGTCCCACTGGACTGAAACTCTATGGTCAAGTATTTCACTGACTGAAACTCTTTGACTAAGAGTCCTATTGGACTGAAACTCTGAGTCCTACCTGTCTGAGACTCTGTGATTGAGAGTCTAAATTCTGCGATCATGAGTTTCACTCATTTTGGGCACTGGAGTTAAGGTCCCACTAGTTTGGGACTCTTCGATCAGAATTTCATATTGATGGACTCTATTGCCCAAAAACCCATCAGATTTGGACTCTATATTTATGAAAGATTTAATTAGTGATTTGATCACTAATTAATTTAATTTAATTGAGTAATAATTTTTGGTTCAAGTCTAATTGAATTGGATTCAGTTGGCTTTGATCTGATTAGGTTATGAGAAGACCTAATTATCGAGAAGGTTTGATCTCTGATTTGATCAGGAATTGGGTTTGATCAATTTCTAATTTTATTAAGATTTAATTGAGTCTAATTAAGCCTAAATTAGTTGGATTTAATTTGATCTAATTGGGCCTAGTCAAATTTGTTTGGATTAGTTCAATTAGATAAGGATTAAATTTAAGACTAGTTTGACTAGTATTCCCTTCCTATGCCACCTCACTTCTACGCCCACATTTTCTATGAGAAAAATATTTCTCGTAAGTTGCTCCGTGCAAAGAAAAGGCCCACGCCCAGGTATCTCTCACCCTCATGGATAAGGATTGGTGGTTAATGGTTTAAGTTTGAATGAGATTCAAATTTAAATAAGAAACCAACTCCATTCTTATCCATGCACCATATTTTTGTGCGCCTCCCTTTCTTCATGAGAAAAGTTCTCATGCTTTTTTTTCTCCACACACAAAGAGGGCATCCTCCTGGCTTTCTCATGCCCTAGGTGGATAAGAAGGGGATGGTTACCATTTAAATTCAAAATAAGTTTGAATTCAAATGGACAACCACTTCATTCTTTTTCTCCCACACGTATAAGACTCGGTCTTGCACAAAAATAAAAGGAGATCGCTTCTGGGCATGCGCACATCTTTCTGAGAGAGAGAAAGTGTGCATGAGCCATTCCCCCTAGCATGGAAAAGTCAAAATTCCATAAAAAAAAAATACAGTGGGAGGTGTGGGCGCAGGGTTTTCTGAGAGCATACCCTAGAATTCTGGCCTAGGATTTGGGAAGAGAGTTTGTGAGCTACGAGTAACGTGAGCCCTCCAAACTTCCAAGTGTGCCTTCTTAGACTCTCATCTCTATTCATTGGTCTAAAGAGCCCGTGGATGAAGATCACAGCCATTCGATCGACATCAGTCGTTGAAGGAGTTCGGCATCGAGCTAGTACTCGGAAGGAGCCGATCGAGATCAGGAGCCTCATATGGATGATTCGTAGAGGCCAGACATACTGTGCTATAGATATGTGCTATAGATAGAAGGAAGTGGTCCATCGTGCTTTAAAAGCTATATATAAAGTGCAATGGTTGAGGTTACGAAAGAAAACCAATTATTTTTCGTTTAAAAGATATAACCCGAACCTTGGATCTAATGGTCATGAATTGCCTTACCCCCATCTTGGAACTATGGATCTGATTGTAATTCGATCTAAATTGGCCACAAAACATGTTCGCTGGTATTAGCATTTCATTGTTATCTATCCTTCAGATGGATAAGGTATGAATTCTATGGTCCGAAACAATCATATTGCTGTATACATCTAAATAGTAGCGCAGTAACTGATGCTACGAGGGTGAAGGGGTCCTTGGCACCAACCATGCATTATAGCGTGCGGTCCTCAATTTGTTTTCGTTGGTACGAGGTCCCCAAAACATCATCGCTCATAATAGTCCTTTTGCTGCTGAATGAACCAAAGTCAGTGGCTCCTATTTACCGATTTCCACCTTCAACTTTTGCATGAAAAAACACGAGAAAATCGGAGGCTATATAATGACCATGACACCAACTAGTAGACCGGGTGCTTGGAGCTAGGCCTAGTTGTTGGTCTTGTAATAATTTTTCTACTTGAGACTATGTTAATGAGTTGAAATCCTATCCCTTTTCAGCCTGAACGGGATTATGGCCAATTCTCCAATTAGCTCCATGCAGCCTCATGAGGTGTGCGGCCTCATGTATCATTTGAGTTGAATCCAGTCATAGGTGCAATTGATCACTCATATTAAAGAAATGGTCCGGTTCAGGTCCAATCCGGAGAGGATATAAACTTATGGTTAACTGCAAGAATATCTAAAAAAACAAAAAGTAATATAACACAAAGTTTTTGAGAGGTAGAGTCATTAGTTTTCCAAATTTATCAATTTCTCAAAATAAATAATAAATACTAATTTTCCAACACACAAGTTTCTGTGGTCCTTTACTTAAAAAAAGGAGAAAGTAAAGAGATGAGGTTTAGCACAAAGATGGCTTTGCCTATTAAAGAGATATGCAATGAACCATCATAAACTCCAAAAGATGAAAATGGAGCAATGCGCCAGTAATAATTTCACTATAAATTTTTTTTAGAATGCTACATTTGCATTCAAATTTTAGAATCATTTACTAGAAAGAGAGCAAATCAAATGAAGTTAGGCTTGGCTGACGTAGAACTCAATTTTTTTTTTTTTTTTTCCTTTGTGGAGTAGAAAAAATGGATTGGGAGGGGGTAACC